>VZUA01024696.1:3105-17699 GCA_013401035.1 Horornis vulcanius | reverse complement strand
TTTGGTGGTTATATTTTGCATAAGATATAGAAAAAAAGCAATTCAGTTCTGGTTGCACCTCAGAGGGAGCTGGCAAGGTAGGAATGGTCCCTTTTGTTAAGCTTATTTCCAGTTTGATTTTGCAAAGATGGGAGCACCAGCCTCTGTGTGGAAAAAATGTTTGTGTTTGTGCATTGGTTCCTCCTAAAAATAAGTAGTAAGCATCATAAAAATTTCTATTTTGACTAATAACCACACATCCTGTATTCATTTAATTTTTTCCTGTGCCTATTTTATCACAAAAAAAAAAAAAATTCCTCTGTAGAATTGTCTAAGGAAGATGCATCTAATTATTTTTGAATTGTTAAAAAGGGTCCAATTATAAATAATTTTCACTTTCTGCTCACACGTTGACACTTCAGGATGCATTTCTGTCTGCAGTAAAGCAGGAGCAGCCGAGCTCTCTCCCGGAGGTCCATTCATGCTCGTGGCCACCGGGTGTCACTATGATATAGATAAAAAGAGGCTCCAGCACAAGAAAAAAAACCCCAAATTCCAGCTCTGCGAAGCTTTTCTGCCAGCATTTAAGAGTCGTGGCAGTCTTGTAAAGCACATTAATCTCTTCAGGTCCGGGATGATGGAGTCTGTAAGGAGCAGTTCTGACTCTGGTGGTGCTGGCACTCGTTCAGGACGCCAAAATCATGCCAAGGTTGAGTCTCTGATTTTGAACTCAGGGCAGGGTCTGGAGTGTTGGGATGCTCAGTAATTAGGGCACATGGCAGGCAGGGGTTTGCTTTTGATTATGAGCATCGTGGGGTTTCTGGTTTTGCTGTTTTTCATTATACATTTCTGTGGCCAAAATGCGAGGGAAAAAAACCAACCCAGCAACTTGCTGCTTCATTTCTCCAGCATCCCCCTGGATTTGTGTCTCTGGAGCTGCAGTAGCAGTTAATTGAACCTTTTGTCCTTGCAATGCTCACATTTTCCAGTTTTTCCTGTGTTATTCCAACTCCTCTTTGCCCTGCCTCATCTCTGAGATGGGCCTTAATCCGAAAATGAAGATACAGCTCTGTGAAAGGCATCAGTTCCACCTGGGAGCTGTGCTGCTGGGAGAAGGAAGAAGGAAGTCATCCTGTAGAAATGCTTTGTTTCTTCCTTTGATTTTTCGGTTTGTTTTTCAGCCACCTTGTCCTGTCCTTGGCAAACGGAATCCTGAAGGCTCCTGAGTTCTGCCCCTGTGGGGTACAGCAGTGCAATCCAAGGAAGGTGCTACTAAAATTAACATTTTTAGTAAAATACTATTTTTGTTCTGCATGGGACAAGATTCCTGTTGGCTGGGTTGGTGGGAGGACATTCCCTGTGGGACACAAAATAACTTTATTGCCTTCTTTGCCATTTGTTTTGTATTCTTTCTAGGAGAGTGTGGCTGCTGTTCTGCAGCCTCACACAGCTTGAGGCTCCTCCCTGTGACAGGTTAGAGGTGGAGATTCTTCACCTCCTTCACATCAAGCTCCCTTTGTCTCTGTTGTGGCAAGTGGGGTTGGAAAGGAGCAGGCAGGTCCATCTCAAACAACTGGCAAACAGCAAAAGATGCAAAACAACTCAGACCTCACCAAAAAAGAACAAAACAGAGAGAAAACTGCCCATCTCCTATCTTTTGGTTTGCAAAGGAGACTTCTCTCTCTAAATGAGCCTATGACAGACTATTTTGTAAGTGGAAAAACTGACTAGAGTTCCAAGTTTTGTCTTTATACGTTGTCGGTGAGAAATAAAAGAAGCTGTTGAGGGAGAGGAGAAGTGTTTTGAAGGTTTTATTCTGATTCTTCTTTTTTTTTTTCTCTCTTGTAGTTTTGTTTATAAACCTGTCTTTATACCCTTTTGAGTTTTGGGCCTGCTTTGCTTCTCTCTCTCCTAATCCTATCTCACAGTAGAAAAGAGCAAATAATTCTAGTAGGCACTCAAACCACTGCACTAATTTTGGGAAACTGAAATTGGTAAACTTGAAACCACTACACTCCTGATCCTAGGGAAGAGTTCAGGGTGTATCTTCCATCTGGAGTCTGTTAAAGGAAATACTTAAAGGAAATACTTCCATCTACTCTGCTTTTTGGGGAAGGAGAAAATCCAGAGGTGAGGACTGATTCCCCCCAAATCAGCCTTGAAATCTGCACCTTCCATAATCCCAACCTGAGCTGGATCCAGCTTCCATAGCCAGACTGGGGAAGGCAAGAGCAGGATGGCATCTCTTGTATTGTGCAAACTCTGACATTCATTTTTCAAAATTACCAAGGAGTGTTGTGCAGCAGGCTTTTTTTATGTGCCTCATTATATTTTTTTTTTTTGGCTGGTGCATTGCTGGCTGCCATACGGCTCAATATAAAAATCTTTATGGGTATCTGCTGTCTCTCATAATACATAAAGTTATGTTAATTAACAGTAATTAAATCAATCTAAAACATATATGAAACATAGCCCCACAAATTAGATAATTGAAGTGAGCTGGCCAAGTCCTTAGATTTTTGCTAAATGCTGCTGGTGCCTCATGGAAGCACTGATAGCACTCTCCTGCTCTGCTGTGCTGTGCAGACATTCCTGTGCAATTTCTGGTGTTCCTGAGGTTTTTTTAATCACTGGAGGTGCAGGAACAGGAAGGTAAATGCCTTGTTGACATTTTGAACACAGCTGGAAGATCCAAGTTGCAGCACAGTGGCATTTCTTGCTGTTGCTCTGAAGTTTTTCCCAAGAGTCCTGACATCAGTGGCCAGTTTGGATTCACAGCCTAAAACTGGCCTGTGTTGTAGCAGATTCAGCAGGGCTGAATTCAAAACCTGAGTTAGGAAGTAGGAAACAGAAGGCAGATTTGTTTAGATGACAGTATCTGGAAGTTTTTCAGGATAGTGAGGAAACATGGAGTATCACAGGCAAAATGTCTCTACACAAGGAATTTCAATTTATTGTCATTTAACATAAGCCACTAATTACTGATTCAGACACTGAGAAAAGATGGAGAGAGAAATGATTAAGCACTTAGGGAAACACTTTTCCTCCCAATTCTCAGGGTAAGCTTCAATCCAGCACCTCTCCCCCTTCTTCCCTCTCTCCACATCCCTTGTCCCTGTGTGCCACAGTGAGTCCCCACTGACTCCTTGCGCAGCTGATGGGCAGAGGAAAACTTCCTTTGGCACTTCTGGCCTTCCAGGACTGTGCCTCCTGTTCTCAGAAGCATCTTCCACGTGGCCCTTCCATTCCTCCAAATCTCTTTTTCCTTTTTCTTCAGTTTTCCTTGGCATCCAAAAAAGGTGCCTTTATCTCCTTTGTCTCCTGCCCTCAGTGCTTGCCCCCATTTCTTAAATGTAACTGAACAGAGGAGCCAAGTGCTCCTCTGGCTGGTTGAAATGTTGAGATTTAGGTTGTTTTTATGTTTCAGAGCTCTTTGGATGTGGCTGTGATCAGCCCAGGGCAGTTCATAGCCTCCTCCCACTCAGGTCTCTCCTGCAGTCCTCTGCTACCCAAATCCTGCCACTGATGCCCAGTACAAGTATTCCCAGTGGGGTGTGAACAATGTCCTCACTTGCTCTCCAGGTCCCTATAAAGCACTGAAACAGAGCTCTGTTATCCAGAAAGAAATAGCCAATGCAGCAGCTAAAACATAAAATGAAATGAAAAAGTATAAAATAAAAAGGAAAAGAANGACCTTTTATGGGCTAAAATAACAGCAATCTGTCTCCTCCTGTAACTCAGTGACAACCACTAAATCATTGACAATAAAACATCAATGGTTAATGCTGTACAGTTTATTCTGGAAAAAAAATATAGCTGTGAGGGTGGTTATTGTGATCTCATAGTTATGGACAAAAGGAAACTCAGTCTAAAACTGGGCACTTGGCATCTCCTTGTGCAGAAAAACAAGATAAATCAACAGGGTTAGAGCCAGACCCAGAGAAAATGTTGGGGCTCAAGGGCAAAATTCCTGACCTGGGCACTGCTTCCCTGTTTGACCTTGAGCAATGGCTTCAGTCTTTGATGAAGGCAGGGCTGCTGGCATTTTCCCACTGGTAAAAAGAGAACAGCATCAGGTTTTGATCAGTTCTTTGAGGGTGCCTGGTGGCAGGCACTGAGCAGGTATTGATTACAGGAATTCAGTTCATACTTTTCCCACTGGAATGGGAGGGTCAGCATTGTGAGAGAATGTTCACGTGATGTAAAGTGACTTGGTTTTCTGGTTTAATGGGTATGTGTTGCTTACAGATAAATCCTAGCTTGGAATGAAGTGAAACAGCATTTATTTTCTTGCTAATAATGTTACTTAGTAGTAAATATTAAACTTTGCTGTGTCTCTGAAAATAACAGAAAGTACTAGTTCTGAAAAGAGCTAGAAAGTGCTAGTAAAATATTATATTTGTTTAGATTGCATTTTAAACAGAATTATTTATTAAGAGAGAGGCATGTATACAATTCCTGAAACAAGTCTGGTTTAAACACAAGATAGAATTTTGCCAACAATGAAAGGAGAAGTCATTTAAAAAACTCCCTGAATTAAAAAACAACAGTGTTGCTTATTTAGAGGAAAGATTTATTATTATGGATTGTAGAATCTGTTTGTGTTCAGAAAAACACTGATGGTGAGGTGTGGAGTGATGGGCAATGGGCAGCATGTCTGGAGCAAGGTCACTCATTAAGATTAGGGTTCATTTGCTGTGGGCAGCTTAATAAATAACACAAATGTTAACTTTGGGACACAGGTGGAACTCCAGAGCTCAGCTAGTCCACTCCCCTGAAGAGGATCAAAGAGACCTTCATGATTTCTGACACATTTCTCTAACATCTTCTTAGACCTCCAGTGCTGGAGACGCTGCAACAAGAGTTCTACTGTTCTCCTTCACCAGGCTTTCCAGTAAAATGTTTTTCCTAATGTTTTAATCCTTCCAGTGAATTAAACCTTCTCTCCTAGCTCCTATTTCCACAAAGAACAGGGAATTATTCCTTTCCTCTGTAGGACAGCTTGCTGAAGATGGCTACCTGGTACATTTTCCTCTGCTTTCAGCTGCATATCCCAATTCTTTCAATATTTCCTCCCCTTTGGACCATCTTGTTTTACTCCACACTTTCCTGGAGTGCAGTGCCCAGCCCAGCTAGAACAGAAGGGTTGATTCACGTCTCATAAACCTTATTTTTGTTTCTGTATCTCAGTGTGACATTTGCCATTTTCACAACCGTGTGACACTGCTGACTCACGCTGCGTTTGTCATTGTAGCACCTACACCCAGAGCTCTTTGCAGAGCTGTTACCTAACCTGCTTCTCCTCATCCAGTATTTGCTCTGTCTGTTGAGTGGAGGACATTGCAATTGCATTTCTTGAACTCCATTTCCCCCCCTGCTATTTTGCTAGTTTGTAAACATAATTTTATGTTCTATTCTCTAGTTTCTTCCAGCTTTATTCCATGGTGGTAGCTATGGATGAAAACACAGAACTGGGCTGAATCTAGGTTATGTCTACATAGACAGTTCCTCCTAGACTGGGTTTTGCAACTTGCTTGTGTAGATGTTACATCAAATCAAATAAAAATTCTTATTAAAGTCAAAAGAGAGGACACAGAATCACAGAATTGTTTGGGTTGGAAAGGACCTCAAGGCTCATCCAGTGCCATCCTCTGCCGTGAGCAGGGACGCCTCCCACTGTCCCAGGCTGCTCCAAACCCCAGTGTCCAGCCTGGCCTTGGGCACTGCCAGGGATCCAGGGGCAGCCACAGCTGCTCTGGGCACCCTGAGCCAGGGCCTGCCCACCCTCCCAGGGGACAATTCCTGCCCAAGATCCCATCTAACCCTACTCCCTTTCTGCTTGAAGCTGTTCCCCCTTGTCCTGTCACTACAGGCTCTAATAAATGGTCTCCCTCCATATTTCTTGTCTGCCTCTCCTAAATTCAAAAGACCCTTATCCTTTCATAGTTAGAAATGAAACTGACTTGAAGTAAAAACATTTGTTCCCATTTTTCTAGGGAAGATTTGATGCAAAAGGGGCATTTACCATTGTGGTCTTGACTGTCTTCTGAAGTCACTTTCCCTTCCTGTTAAATAACAGAGTAACCCTCTCCTTGTTCATAGTGAACAAAGCTTTTCTCACCCTCTATTAGTGTATTTATGGAATGTTTCTTGTTACCCTCTATGTCTCCTAATTACGGCTTTCTCCTTCATCCTTATATGCTTATGTTTTCCTTTCCTACTTGTCCTTGGCAATCTGATTTAGTTCCCATCTATTGGGTTCCTCTGACTTCTGTCTGACATCAACGAGCAGCTCATGATATATCTTAATTGGTCCATTATGCATTGTAGCAAGAATGAAGGATAAACAGTTTCAGCTCCTGATAATTTTTGCCTGAATTGCTGCCGTGCAGGGAGGGTCACTCACTGTGAACCTTTATCATTCATCATTTTGGGAGCTTTGACAAGGTGAATGTCCAGGGCTCGCTTTTCTCCCCTCATATTCCCTCTCACTGCAAACTCATAACAAATGCCTATCCAAAAGTTCCTGGGTGTGATTAGAAGTAGGGTGACCTATGGTTTATTCTGCTGTTCTGCAGGGATAGACCTCTGTGCCCAAAGAGGTGCCAAATGTTCTCTTTGTTCCACATATCTTAGTGGCTCTGATATCTCTGATCTCTGTCACCAGGGACAGCACCCGAGGGAATGGCTGGAGCTGTGTCAGGGGAAGTTTACCTTGGATTTTAGGAAAAGATTCTTCCCCCAGAGGGTGTTTGGGCACTGGAACAGCTCCCCAGGGAACGGTGACAGCACCAAGGCTGGCAGAGCTCAGGAAGTGTTTGGACAAGGCTCCCAGGCACAGGGTGGGATTGTTGGGGATGATGCTGTGCAGGGCCAGAATGATGATCCTTGTGGGTCCCTTCCAACTCAGTATATTCTACAAATCTATGATTAATAACAACACTGAATCAACCCAAGAGCTGCCTCCAGTCTGTGTTTTGGTTTTAGAGCCACGTTTGAACACCCAGGGCTCAGTGTGGTGAGATGATCACTGTGGTTTTACACTAATGATGATCGTCTGCAACTCCCACAGGGGTGAGCAGAGTGGTTTTTATTAAGTGCTGTAATTCAGCATCTCATTGTATATGAAAATGAAAGAGATTAGTGCATTTGTGCTGAACCTATTTCCACATCAGCAAAGTGAAGGTGTGGTGACAAGACAGCTCTCCAAACCCAATTAGCTGCAGTGAATCCCAGAGATCTGGTCCTGTCTCATCTGAGGAATGTCACCTAACATTGGAACATGTGTTGTTACCAGGAAACACAGAGCCTGAGCACGTCAGGAGCCTTCAAGGAACCGGTGTGCAGACAACCTGCCAGCAGGTATGTGAAGGGAAACACAAGGCAACTTAAGAGAACTCATTTGCAGGGCTTTAAACCGATGCAACTCATCAAAATCCTCCAGCAAAAGCCCCTTTTAAAATGAAAATAAAAAGAATACGACCTTAGATGACTAATTTCATTAGTTTGACTAATGCTCGTCGGGGATTCTGAAGATTTAAAGCACCATATGAAGCTGAGTATTCTTTTAGACTGCTGCAGGGTTGGATAAATGATCTCACATTTCTCACCTGCCCACACTCTGTGTTTCCACCCCCTCTGCTCACAATCTGGGTTTTGCTACTCTCTCTGGCCTAATGTCTCAGCATGTTCTGACTCCTCCCGGGTGCCAAGACGTTCCGAGGAACGGGCTAGAAATAAAGGCAGAGGCAGAGTCATGTTTACTTTGTACCCATACTCAGACATTATGTAATTTCTATGGATCCTCATAGATGCAGGAAAAGACACATTTGTGGGGCACTGGAAGTATAGATTCATTTTTATATTCAGTGTGCTTGATATTGAGCTGGAAGTCGTGTTTGGATATTTTCTTGGAAGACATGTCCCAAAGCAAGGACCACAGCAGTCCTTTGTGTAGAAGGTTTGTAGCAGAGGTTTCTTGAACACTGTTGTTAAACAAGCAGAAGAGTGCTGCTTGATACCTCTTAAAGCCCTCATTTTGCAGAAAAAAATAATCCTGCAAGGCCCCATAATTTGGTTAGCTACTCAGGGCTGACACTGAATCCTTGGAGACATCATGAAGAGGCCTTCATTCTGCAGCAAACAGATTGGCACTGCAGTGATGATAATTGTAATTATCACGAGCATAATAAATAAATGGCAATGCATTTTGCTAGCTTTAGGTGACTGAGTAATCTGGCAAGCAGCTTGCTGCACTCTATCACACAATAATGATATTCACTGCCAGCCCAGGAAGTTTACCTAGGGGCTGTGACTCATGTTTGTTTTGAAAGGCACAGCATTAAAGGCCTGTGAATTATGTCTGTTGTGAAGAACACTGCATTTAAGTAATTACAAATGCAAAACTAAAGCAAATCCACCAGGCAGGAAAAAAGAAATAAAAAACCAAACCAAAAAAGAGGCAAGCTAATTGATCTCCCTGTTCCACACACTCTCAGTCCTTGTTTTTCTTCATAAAATTTTTGCCTCTGGGGTGATTTTCTGGTGCATCTTCTGGGGTCACTCTCTGGTCACTGGCTGCTTTTCACTGTAGCATCAGGGTTGCTCTGACTCTGGGAGCCAGCCCTGGATGAGCCTGAATTTGGGGAATGCCAAGGCTTTTTCCTGACCTGCAATCTGGGCAGATAAACTGTGGCAGAAAAGGTAAGTGAATTCCTGGGGATGTGACAGGAAGATGTCAGGGGCACATTAAACATGCGTTTGTCTGAGAAATTGCAGATGTTTATGTTTTTCTTTATAGAGACAGGTTATTACAGGAATGGTTTCTCCTGTTGTTTCTCCCACCTGGAGGTTACCTCATCAGCAAACAGAAGGTCACCTTGGAGCTCAGAGGACTTCCAGTGCCAGTGTCCTGAAGTTTTCCCTGCTGTAACAAGCACACAAAGAGCCCTTAAAAAGGTGCAAAACCTGGAAAGACATTAAAATCCCAGACAAATAGTTAGTCAAGTATGAATGGTAGAAAAGAAATGCTTTAGTATAGACTCTAATAACCAAGAGGAAAATATAATTCTAAGTTTTTTTGGTTTTGGTTTTTTTTTTTTTTTTCTTTAAAAGCTGCTTCCTGGACATGTTGTATACAGACCACTGAAAAATTCAATTTTGCTTCTGATCCTGCAAACAACTGGGCAGGCACTTAGCAGCTTTCCTGAACTGGGACCAGAGCAGGAAATAAATGATGACTCCAGTCATTCCTTGTGTGCAGAGCTGTAGATTTTCCTGCTGTGCTCCCCGGAGCTGTGGCAGGTGAGCTGCCATGGCAGAGGGATGCCTGACCCATGGATTTGCTCCAGCAGCTCCTCCAGTTCATGCCACACCATCCAGCACGCCTGGGATTTCACCAGGTGCATGACTTTGCAGATAAACAGTGAGATTTATTTATTTTTTTTATCAGCAAACCCTGTTACCTCTGCCAGCCTTCTAATTTCTCACCCAAATGTTGTTTAGAGTTACTGTCAACCTTTGCTATTGCCAAGCTTTTAGTCAAGATGAGTCAGGCTAAAATAGGCATCGAAGAGTAATGCGTAAGGCTCTGGAAAATAAGTTAGAAATCTTTCACATTTGCCTTCTAGCTTCTGAGTTATTCACAGCACATTTGTTTGGCTCTTCCCTGCAAACTTTGAGGCTGGAAATCGTTTTGGAAAAACAAGTGGGTTATGTGCTATGGAATCATGGAATCCTAGAATGATTTGGGTTGGAATGGACGTGAAAGATCACCCAGTCATGCCATGGGCATGACCTTCCAGCAGACCAGGTTAAGCAGAGCTCCATCCAACCTGGCCTTGGACACTTCCAGGGATGGGGCAGCCACAGCTGCTCTGGGTAGCCTCTGCCTCACCACCCTCACAGTCAAGATTTTTTCCCTAACATCCCATCTAACCCTTCTCTCTCTGTTTGGAGCCATTCCCCCTTGTCCTGTCACTCCAGGGCCCTGTAAATATCTCCATCCTTCTTGCAGGCTCCCTTCAGGCACTAAAAGGCCACAATTAGGCTCCCCAAAGCTTCTCTTTTCCAGGCTGAGCAATACCAATTCTCTCAGCCTTTCCTCCTTGCCTCCTAGACTTGAGGAAAAATGGAAAACCCCCAGGCTGACCAGGGCAAGCTGAAGACTGCTCTTGATGCAACACCTCTGACATTGACAACAAACCCCAGTGGGAGCCTGTGGCCATGGCCCAGTGGCAGCATTTCATCTCTGTGACCTTTCTTCTGCCAAGTCTTTGTGCTTTCTTGAGGTCTGAGATGTTGTGTTCCCTTCCTGCATGAAGCAAGATACTCAGAAATTCACTTGAATTTTTTGTGCATTCTCAAAATATACTATTGGGTTTTTTTTTCTGTGCATTTAGAACAATTAATTTGGTGTCACAACTTACATCAGGATTAATTAGAGATGTCCAGTGCTTGGTATGTGCAGCCTTCCTTCTCTCAGAGAGGCTGCCACGAATACTTAGGGATGCTTTCAGGAGCATGACCTATTATTGCTGTGTATCATTAATGTGTGATATTCATTCTGCACGTTGCATTATCTGTATAAGACACCTTATTCCTTTTGATTGCATTCATTTAATATGAAACACTGAGAAAGTTTAAGAGTTGCATAGCTGAGGGTTTCATTAACCACTGCAAGTTCACACAGCAGTAACAAATCGTCTCTTGCAACCAAGGAGTGCTGTCTGCTTAACTGTAGTGAGTGTGGAGTAATATGTACTAAAAGCAATAGTTCAAAAGTACATTTCCACTTTATTGGATGGGAGCTCAATAATAATCCCTCGCTGTGTGTTTTGATTCACAGTTCCATTATGGAAACTGCCAATTTCTCTGCCAAAGTCTTGGCTCCAAAGATTCACAGTTGATCCCCGTGAAAAACAGGTGATTGGATTTTACTCTCATTATCTTGCCTCTGCTTGTGGTGCTTTAAAAATATGATTCTGGCAAAGAAGAAAGGAGAAAGGATGGAGTTTAAAACCACCCTGAAGCATCAGGAATCAGAAAGAGACTGCTTGGGCAGGAAAATGGCCAATATCTGCCTCTGGAGCAGTTGATGCTGGCTAGTGTCAGAACCCAGAGGCTGAAGCAGGAGGGCTTTGGATCTCATCAGGTTCTTTCTGGTAAAAGAATTATCAGAGGGATAAAGACCTAAACCCAACCCTAAGACATCTGGGCAAATAAAACTCAGAGTGGAAGGAGTACAGACTGGAGGAGAAGCCAGAGAAGGAAAAAAAGATTAATGTGGAGAAGGGTTTTAAGGAGGACAGCTTTTCATTGCCTGTTCATGTGGAAAAAAAACCCAAAATGGACAAATTAATGACAAGAGAAGGAAAAAGCTGAAAATGCATGTGAGTCTTTTTTAGTTTGTTGGCAAAACAAGAACTGCCTGAGACTTTTGATAACATTCACTGCAGACAAGAAAGTTGCAAAGTACTGGAAAAAGCTAATGATATGCTAATTTTTAGAAACTTTAATAGGTTTAACCAGAGAAACTTTAAACTGGCTCATTTGATATGAATTCCAGGAAGATTCCAAGAAAACCTTTTGCCTCACCTTGAGCAAGGCAAAAATTAAAATGTGGTTGTGTTGTGCTGTCTCATCCAACATTCCCTCCAGGCAGAATAAGTATTCTCCGACTTCATGGTTCTTAATAAAGCAAGAAGTCACTGTTGATGTGATTTACTCTGATTTCTGAGAGGTATTTGAAAGGTCCTCTGGGCCCCTTTGATAGAAGTAAAAACCAGTACAAAGGCAGCAAACCCACAAAGGTGGGTTAAAATTGTTCTTGGAATATGGGAGTGAACGCAGGTAGTAAGGCTGTTAATATCAGGTTTCTCCAGGAATCTGCTCGTGGTTCAGTCTGTTAAATCTCTTCAGAGCAAATAACAATAAATCCCAGGTGAGGACACAGCCATGAATAAACAGAAAAAAAAAACCTGATTATGACACAGCCTCCCTCAATCTCTTGGGGAGCAGCATTCATCTAAACAACACGGATTTTCCAAATGTGACATGCCAGGGCACACATCCAGGGACAAAGGCAGGGGCTCTCACTCCTAGGATGGGGCAGCGCATTCCCAAGGCAGCAGCTCTGGAAAGGAGGCAGAGGCAGGAGCAGGTGAGCAATCAGGCATGAGCTGGGGTGCAGAGGCATTGCTAAGCAGCAATGAAAGAAGGAGGCAGGGGGCAGGACTTCTGATTATTAGTGAGATCACCCCGGGAATGCCATCTGCTCCAACGTCAACGCCGCGACAAAGGGATGTTGGCAACTTGGAGGTGATGAACCACGTGAGCTCTTTGCAATTTGCCTCAGCAGAGGGGAAGGTGCAGCTCTCAAATATTAGTCAGGATAATAAAAAGTACAGCATTTGAGGTATTAAATGCTTCAGTCTGTCAAAAGCTGGCGATGCCAATTGACTTGAAGTTTCAAAGGTGCAGAATTCCTGCGGCTGCTGTGAGCACAAATCAGATTTACAGGTGCTCTGAGCCTCTAGGAGCATTTCTGCTTGGGAGCTTAAATATGAAGCCAGGAACATGAATTTTATTGACTGGCTCTGAAATTCTTGTTTGGAATTAGGGAATATCGACAGCAAGATGGTTTTGTCACACACCTTGAAGCCATCTCAGAAGAATCTCCCCGTTTTTCAGCTAAAGGCACATGGGATCCTACAAGTCATCCTTGCCTCAGCTGTGTGCACTTTTACACAGAAGACTGGATCTGTTTGCTCAAAAAGCCAAGCATCAAATGCAGCAGAGCAATCTGCTTCCTGTGCCAGGCTTCCCAGCTAATCTGAAACCTGGTATTGCAGCCTTTCCTCTCTGCTCTGCCCAAGGCTGGAGTTTTCATCTGAATATTCCTAATTTTGGGGAAATACTTATTTGGCTAGGGGTCCCAAATTAACATCTTTGAGATATACTTTGTCAGGATATTAACTTATTAATATGGCAGAATAACTATGTTTCCTCCCCTCCTAGCACTAAGCAACCAGACAAGGGAAAATGTCAAGTTTTTGGCCATATTTGACACAGGAGTTCAGCACAGCTTTCTGATTTTTTTTCCTTCAGATACATTTAGCAGCATTTATTCAAGCAGGAGCACTGTGAGTACTTTGGCATGTTCTCTTGCAATCCCAACACTGCTCTTTGAGGGAAAGGCACCACAGAAATATTTCAGGTACCGTGCTGCTCATGAATCATGCAAAATGCTCTCACTCCAGTGAGGGTTTATTTTGAACAGTGGGGTTTTTTTCCCTGAAATCTTGGACTTTTAGGTGTTTTTTAGAGTTTCTGGGCATGGAGAGTCTGTTCTTAAAGTAATATCTGGCAGCAGGACCTCTCCCTGCAGCTGGTGCAGAGGTGAGCAGTGACAGCTGTGCTGAAGCCAGCTGGGCTCAGCGGCAGGACAGGAAGTGAGGATGGTGGCAGAGCTGGGACCACACCTTGGGATAAATTGAATTTCCCATTTCACAGAGGGGTTGTGAGAATGGCAAGCACCAAAGAAAGCAGAGCAGTCTTTTATTCAGCTGTTTTTTCTCTCGTGTCAGGGGTTGTTGTGCACGAGGGAATGAAGCCACACGGAGCAGAAGAGGACACGTCACCCACTGGGGCCACCACAGTGTCACATCTGATGCCTGAATGTCCCCCCCATTGGGACATGCTGAGGAAAACCAACAAAAATGTAGGGAGATTGCTAATGAACCACTTGAAGAGAATTGCTAATGAATGAATGAATCTTTGCTGGCAGATCTATGAAAAGAGGAATAGAAATTTTAGCAGATGAAAAATAAGAAGTGATCCCAGCTTAGACAGTATTGTTTTTTCTTTATAAAATGATTTTTGTGAGAAAACCACTGGTTTTCCTGCTGTTTTTAATTTCCTTCAAGGAGCTGCAGATTTTTTCTAGAACTGAAATTACAGGCAACTCTTTCCTGGAAATCTTTCCATTTTCAGCACTGAAACCTTTCCTTGCTGAGCAAGGAGAGAGGACATGGGATGAAAAGAAACCCAACTTACCCAAAAGTTCCTGGGTGTCAAATTGCATCCAGAAAATCCACAAAAAAACCCATTTATTCTGGCCAATTTAAAAAAGAAAATAATTTTCTCCTCCCTTGCACTCTCCTAACTTCCAAGAGCAAGGCACTACCACCATGGGGTGAATCATTTGGGTGCCAGGAATGTGACAAAGCTGCAGAGGCAGCGACACTGCAGGGACACTGTCCAAGAAAAGGGGCAGGGAGAGCAGTGAGGGTGGAGGAAGGATCATCATCATCATCATCATCATCATCATCATCATCATCATCATCATCTGCAGTTATTGAGGACAGGGAAACAGCATTTTTTAGGAAGGAGGGCAACAAGATGGGAGCTGTACTCTGGAAGGAGAGAGAAGTAGGGCTTAGGCAGGAAAACCTCAGGAGAAGGATGGGGGCTGTATCACAATGAGCGTGGGTGTTTCAGATCTGGGTAGTTATAACTATATATTTTTTAAAGATTAAGTAATAGAATTAAAATGTTTCTTTGGGTTAGCTGAGCTCCATTATGAGATACTTTCTAATTTTGTATATATATATATA
>VZUA01024695.1:3975-14714 GCA_013401035.1 Horornis vulcanius | reverse complement strand
CCTTTATCATACTACCACAGTTTCTTCTGTTAGCTTATGAACATCTGTATAAAAAAACTTAAAAATTCACTCTGTCTAGTTATTTTTATGCAAGTAGATTCTGAAAGTCAGCTATAATTACTGTCCTGTTAAAAGCCAGCTTTCATGGCACGCTGTTCTTAAACTGGTTATGAAGCATTCATATTTCTCAATTCTAGGAACTTTGCTAGGAAAGCATTAAATAANAGCATTAAATAAAAAATCCATGAACACATTTGATGATCTAGACTACAGCCTGCCTTACTGTATAATGCAGTTAAAGCAGTCCATGAAACTGGATGGAACCACTGTTTGGAACAGAAGTGACTTTAGGTACCCACATCCCATGTGTGGCATGGATCAACATACCCAAAGGGAGAACTGCATTAAGTCCTGTGCCATCTCACACAGAAACTTCCTTATAACTATTGCTTCCTAGTGATGGTAAGCAATTCCACTGGCATTAGTGAACACAAGATAGACACACTGAAAAGTTTTCCACTCAACCACCTCTTTCATCCCAGTGTTGGTACTTTATGAACACTTGAGGGATAAAACTTCCAGGAAGAAAAATAGCTCAAAACCATATGATAATTTGTCATTCATCTATTTGGAGGACTTAAGATAAAATGATTTAAAATAATTGGTATCTTCTGTCAATACTCTATGTCTAAATGAAGAAGGCTACACTTGTCTTCTCTTACAAAACAATTTTGTTTCTGTCAAAAGCTTTTACATCCCAAAAATGTCTGAGAGCAGAGTAATGTAGTCTTATTTTTAAGACAAAGAACCCAACCCAAAGAACTGTTCCCAAGGCCTTGGCAAAGTATTATGAAGCTACAGAGGCATTGGGGGTTTCTTATTTTGTTTTGGGAAGCTTTTTTGCTGAACTATTACTCTAATAGTGCACACAAGTTTCCAGTACTTCTGTAATACTCTGATGAGTAAATTTTAATTCAACCAACTAACACACCAACCAAATCCACATCTCCAGTCATGTAAGTATAAGTCATCCATGGAATGAAAAAACAGAGAGCCTAGATAAAGGCAGAAACACTCCTGTTGACTCTAGCACAGAAATGCATCCTCTAGAATTGGAAAACAAAGGCCAAGACCACAAGGTCCTTTGGGAAGCATCTGGCTGGAGATGCACTGGGACACAAGCAAAGCTGTGCAGAGTTACCAGCACATGTGACTGCCAAAACACCAGGAATTCTGCTCTGGACTAGTAAGAGGCGTCCACTTCTCTGCAGCTCACAGCAGTTCATTTAGAAATGTCTGCTTGGGCAACTTCATTTATCAAATGTATTTTTTTACTCATAGTATTATATTAAAGATTATATTGTTTTAATACATTTAAAAAAATTGAATCTGTGAAGTACTTTAACCATAACAACATGGATTTAACATTTTTATCAAGTGAAGAAACAAAATACTGCAAATAAAAAGAAATTTGGACACAAGCTCAACATGCCAAATTATTTTTTATTTTCTTTCTACTAGCAGACTCAAGCTTCAACAATTCTTCCTCTACCATGCAGATTTCACTGGACAGCACAAGTATTTGCTATAACACCATTCAGGTACATTACTCAGATGATAAAAAAACCTTCAAACACTGTACTTCAGAAATAAAGAAGCTGGAGTACAGCTTTGACAAGATTCCAAAAGGTATGCATTCGTTTTAAAATGGCAAACACTGCTTATTTTTCTTTTCAGAACCAAATGATAAACACTGTACCAAACAAAAATCACACACAGCCACAAATGCTTCAAAAATTCAAACATCATATTCATACTTTATCCTTACAATATTTTAATGTAGTGGTTTCATCTACTGAGACCATCTATTATTCAATGACTGCAAATTGGAGTACCTATAATAAATAATGGATCCACTGAGTCAATGGCAAGGTATTACCTTATAAATAACTGCCAATTCCAGTGACACATCAAGACAATGTTCCTTACAAACCTCATCATCACTCTACTCAAAGTTCACAAATTCAACAGTAACTACTGAACATACGGAGAGCAAAAGTGGACATATAGCCAAACAAGTACCTTAACACTCAAATTTCCACATATGTAATTTATGTTGCACACATTAATTCAGAAATTAATGCAAAGTTTGGTAAGCGTGTCACAGGTTGTAAAATTCAATGTTTTGACATCTTGTACATCAAATGACAAGGATGGACAGTATTAACTTTATCTCTAAATATGGAGAATTAACAGAATGCTTAGATGGGATAAGTAATACATATCCCAAGAGAAAAGCAAAATCACATCGTACTTTTCATAATTAAACCATACTTCTGTAAAATCTGCCCTGACCAAACCTTTGCACAGTGTTTTAACAAAGAACTGATTTTCCATGCTGACAACCACTGCTTTTATTTGTGGGGAAGGCTTGAAGTAGTTTGCTTCTTGTAAAAATTACTCCTCCCTTCAGAGAAAATGACTGAAAATAATCGAGGCCTTCTTTTACAATATTGAAAGCTTGAACTACAGAGATTAATATAACCACAGACTGACAAAGAATTCCAAGCTACATTTCATGAGCACGCTCTTTTTAACCTGGCTGCTTCTCACAGGATACTCTCTCTCTCTTCTCCAAAACCAGCCCCCTCTGAGCCTGCAACGGTGTGGAGCTCTGATGAATCTTTTGAAAGCCTGGTGTAACTTGAACGCTGGCCTCGCTTGTGAGCAACCGTCTTCAGGTTCTCATTCTGAACTGCAGTTGAATTGGAACCCGAGCCAGGGTGCAGGGTAATTTGAGACGGATCTCTGATACCTTGTATTTCTTCAAAATTTTGATTAGCTCGATTGCTTGGAGCACTGTTATTATTTAGGGTGACTGTACTAGGGGTTCTGTTTAAATTATAGACTTTCTGGCAGGCTGGCCAGCTCTCCTCAGGACTACTTGCTATCAGGCTGCTTTCAGAAGGGCTCTTCTTATCTTCTGAGCAAATAGACATGCGAACCACAGCTGGATCTTGAAGGCCACTAAGGCTGTGTGGAATTCCTCTTTTTGCACTGTGACTGTCATCTTCAAGCTCAATGAGATTTGCCTTTTCAAGCTGTGAATCATCTGTTCCTTCATTGTGGAGGGAATGATTTGGAGAACTTTCGTTGGATCTTACACCAGAGTCAGAAGAATCTTTCTTATCCAAAAGGGCATCTGTCAAATACTCCTTTGCTTTGATGAAGGTTCTAATAGGTTCAGAACCGTGTTCTGGAGATTTGGGCTGCTTCTCTATTTTGATATCTGTTTTCTTATCTTTACCTTCCTTAAGAAGTGGAGTATTATCTGATTCTTCAGTTCCTGACTCATCTTCATCACTGGGAAGTTTCTGATACCGAAGAGTAACTCCCTTAAGCTTTAAATCTGCAGCCTGGAAAATACTTGTTCTTTCCAAAGACTTTTTTCCTGGGAGAAGCTTGGAACCAGACTGATCAGATTTTTCATCTTCTTCAGTAATGGGATCCAAAGGAGACGCATCATTAGTAGAAACACCTGAAGTACTGTAATCAACATCATTCCTCTTCAGTAAAAAGGACTTCCTTCCATCATCTTGTTTCTGTTCACCATCTTTTCCTTTTTCCTGTTCTGCACTGGAGTGCAGGGAGCCCCCTGACGTGCTCTGGCCCATATAGAAAGCACTTGAGCTATGAGGGGAGGACCTCCCACTTACTGTGGTAGAACTGGCACCTCCTTCTAACTGTGACATTTGAGCAATATACTCTCTATATGCATCTCTGTACTCTGCCTGCACCTTGTCTGTAAGCTTTGATATTTCAATACTAGAATCTTGAGAGTTAAGACTTGAAAGACTTGGAGTTCTACGAGTTTGTGACTGGAAAAAAAAAAAGAAAAGAAGAGAGAAAGGTAACAGTTAAATGAACTATTTATTTTTACTTTTATCAATCATCTTAAATGAAACGACTCAAGAGTATTCAATATGTACTTAAATTATTCTTTTTGTTACTGCAAATAAGATTATGCAAGTGAAATTGTAAATACTATAATTAAAATATGCTTACTATAAACATAGATATAGAATCACACACACAAACTAAACTTAGAAAATATTCTTATTGTTGGTTCCCATAATGGAAAATTTCCACAAAACAAGCATTTTATCCAGTGCATTTGAGGCAAACTCTTTTGAGTATATAATTATAAAACATGGATTTGTATGTCAAGATGGGCTTTTCTAATACATTTCATACATTTACAAAATTTGGATTTTATATTAGAAAGACAGCAAGAATCCATCTAAATGTTGAACATCTCTCAAAAGACCCCCACCATACATACCTCAACATATCCTGGCAAAATTCAATTGCATAGATCTGATTTCAGAAAAATCAGTTTTCTGACAAACATAACCCCCTTCACCCTCATATCTGCTTTTAGAATTTGGTTTTATTTCTCACTACCCTATTCTGATTTGATTGGTAACAAATGAAACTAATTTCCCCAAGTGCAGTCTGTTTTGCCAATGATGGTCCCTGGTGAGTGATCTCTCCCTGCCCTTATCTTGTCCCACATATTTCCTAATTGTCCATTATTTTTCCTCTCCCCTGCCCAGCTGAGGAGGGCAGTGATAAAGAAGCTTTGGTGGGCACCTGGCATCCAGCCAGGGTCAACTCACCACAACAGAGAAGCTGCAATACTTATCAGTATTGACTTAAAAAATTCTAACAGGTGAATTCTACTGTTTTCTTACAAACTACCATTCTCATTCCTTTTATTCAACTTCAGATAACTATATAGGCATCAGAAACATTGTTTATTCAAATACATCAAATGTGTGTAATGCTACTTCGGTCTAGAAAAAACATACATTGATACTTCATGGAAATGGGCAGTAAGGACAATCAGTTATCCTACAAACACACACGAGTGTGCATGCACATACTCAGAAGTATCTGGGATAGAAATCTATCTCTGGGATATATATCCCAAACCCACTTTTACAATGTTGATTATTAAACGTATCACCTATAGGTAGGAATTTGGGGTGTCTTTTTATTTTGTTGCACCTTCAAGATTTTATAATTTACTTTTAGAGATGAAAAAGATTCACCCCACCAGGTTTGCTGTGTCTCTTTTTTTTTTTAATTCTAACCACTACTTTGCCACCAACTGATTTGTCTTATTTCTTAAGGACAGACAAATGAAAATCCAACGCTTCAGGTAGTCTCAGAAGAAGCAGAAGAAAACTGACAACAACCTATGGCAGAAACCACAGTTGGAGGAGGTCAGTTCTGGAGTCTATGAACAGGTAAGGTATGAACATTGTAAGGACAAGATTCTGATGTCATGGAGTACTGTGGTTGTCTATTTTCAAAAACCTAACAAATATATTTGTTGAATGGGCTAACCTCTGGCTAGCACATAGCTAAACTACTTCATACACAAAGCCTGAATAATACAAAAATACAAAAGCCTTGGAAGATGCCACCCTAAGCTAGACGAGAAAATCATGACAGTTTTAGTCATGAAGAGTGATTACTGGAACAGGTGAATAGCTTTCAGATGGCAAAGACTAAAGACTTCAACTCAGAGCATGGTTAGAGTTTACATCTCTGCAGAACTAGACTTTACCAAGACTGAGAACTGAACTGTCCTAGAGATTTATTTCTTGACTTGTCTATCCAAGACTGAAAAAAACCTCTTTTCCATACAGGTAAGCAAGCAGAATACACTTAAATACCTGCCAACTTAAGTTACTATGGCGTGGAGGAGCTTCATCAAGACCAATTGTGTTGAGTTCTTCAAAGCTGAAGTTCAGTGTGTAGGGAGCTTGCCCAGCCAGACCGGTCAGCTCAGTGTGGGGCAGCTCGGTGCTGTGGCCGGGACGGCGAGTAAGGTCACTGTGAGGAATCGCAGCTGTACCGTGCTCTGTTGCTCCACGAGCATCTTCCTGAGCAGACTGATTTTCTGAATTTCTCATTTCAAGTATCTTAACGTGCAAAGAGAGACAGTTTAAATGTAATTACACAAATAGAAAAAGTTCTCAAAATTGATAAATAAGAATTCCATTAAAAATAGGGACAAGGGATCCAAAGCTGTAAAAGTGAACCTGTATATGCAGTTTTCACCATGAAAAAGTACAAAGAAAAATAAATTAATAATTCTTTTGTATTTATAAATTATTCTTATTACTGCTCAAACCCTTGAAAGAACTTATAAAATACTTAAATTATTGTAAAACTAGTAAGTGATAAATTACACATTTTGAAGCAAAACCAAACACTCTGTATCTAACAATAAATTTCATCATGTAATTCTTAGTGTTTTCAAGACTGACTTACAGTTGAGAGACATTCTGTTATTTCAAGAAAAAAAAAAAACAACCTGGCAATAGTCTAAAAATACTTTAGAGAAAACTCAGTTCTCTGCAATGCGTAACCCTCATGGTATCAGCCTGGCTGCCCAATTCCTTACACTTGTTATTATGCGTACTTTGAATTCCCTGACTAACTTCAACAGTAGAACAGAGATTTAAAAAAGAGTTCAGTTCTGACCATTTCATTAAAATAGGCAAATCTGAAAAGGGAACCCTCACAGGAAAAAAACAGATCCCCCCCAAAAAGGAGGCAAAACTTCAGAGTTCACCATCAAGATGCAAATCCATAGGCAAATAATTATTTATTAGTGCTTAAGACAAAAAGACAAAGTAACAAAATAGCAGATGCATTCATACTTTAAGACAATACTTGTGAACTTAAAGGTGATGACAACAAGAAAGCAACCAGAAAGAAAAAAAGACTCATATTGGAAAAGACTTATTTATGATGACCTGAACACTGAAGAGAAGGTCTTACCATGCTCCTGAACAGATGCCAGTCACCAAAATTCATATTCATTTCTTTTTTCAGTTCATCAATGTTGCACTGAGCCAAGACACGGCCATTTATATTTGCCTAAAACAATAAAACTAAATAATGTAAATTATGGATACAAGACTTATGGCATGGCAGTAATGGACTAAAAAGGCAGATGTAAAGCTGGATGCAGACTACTAGTGAAATTTCCCAAAGTCACTGTTAAGTCCAATTCTATATAATAACCATGTGTTTTTATAGAAGTATATTTAGTGATGATTGCTGATGTATGAGAAACACCTATGTGTCATGGGAAAAAAATGGAAATATTAAACCCATTAAAAAAAGTGTATATAAAAGGCCATATGATCATGTCCTATATACAGACATAAGGAAACAACATATAAGTGGTGGAAAATTTCAGGGACAATAAGCCACATCGATTTGCTTCAATTTCTCCATATCAGAACACAAATGGACGGCAGACACCCTAGCATTGGAAGATAATCTGACAATGAAGTCCCAGGCAACATCTGACCCCTGGCTTGAGGCATCTAAGATCAAGTACTACCTCCATTAAGTTCTCTCTCTACATAAAACAGGCTTACATTCTTCCCATCATCAGAAATACCCAGGGATAGAAGATTAGACTTCTTTCTAACGTTCATATCAATCAGAGATGAACACAGAAGTGTGATTCCTTACATTCAGCATGTTTATATAGTGCTTAAATTCCAAAAGCACCAAATTCAACACAGAAGCATTTCCATTACATAACAAGAGGTATTTCTCTTTATGCCATGTATGAGTGTAAGGATAGAATGTGTAAGAGGAACCATGTCTTAGGAGTGCAGCCAGAAAATGGAAGACCCAAGATGAGAGCTCTGCTTATACCGAGGGATCTCAATGGTTTTGTTCCCAAATCCCAGCAGATGGTCTTAGTCAAACCAGGAAAAAGACAAGGCTGAGCCATTTTCATCCTCCTTTTTTACATTATATCCCTTGTAAGAATGCAATATCCATAAGAGGAATCTCATTAGAGATAACTGATGAGCACATTCTTTTTGCACTCTGGAGCAACGGAAGCAACTGAAATTTCTTGCAGCTTCACTTAATGACCTGCAATCTAACATCCTACTTCTTGCTTTAAGTAACTTTGCTGAAGCTTCCTATGATAAACCTGTCACAATAATCCTTGAATCAACATCCTCCCCGTATTATTTAGATATGATAGGTTCCAGGACAAAGCGAGCTGAGCAAAACACTGACTAATGACAACCTTCATACTTTCCCCTTCTTTCTTTGTAAAAAAGAGCACACGGAATGGCGACAAAAAAGTTAAAGAGCAAAAAATAATTCTGTGTTTATGTATCTATCACAGAAAAGAGAAGAGGCAGAAAAACATACAGTGACCTTTTTCTGAAGCAAACAGATTGGACTGTGATAAAGAAATGGAACCATCTTCACCACTCATTTACAACAGGAGAGATGTGCTGATTTTTCACAGAGAAAAAAATAAAGGGATATTGCTCCCTAGATACAGAACATATCTGCAACCCTTCTTATTTTTTTTATTACACATGGCAATTTTGAAAACATTTTTCTTGCTTCTTTTCTCTGAATAACCAGTCTCATCAGCATTTATATTTCTGACTGTTTGTCCTTTTCAACAGCGAGCATCTTCTCTGAAAAATGAATGCTTGTATTAAAATGTCCTCCAAACTTGTCATGCACAGAACTTAGGAGGTTATTTTAACATCTGATGTGTTTAAATAAACGTTTTCAATGAAAGAGGCAACTAAATATTTTCCTTTCCTTGTGTATCTCCATGTTTAGGAACTAAACACATTAATGAAATTCAGTTGATACCTTTTTTATAGTTGCAGAGTACTGAGGTAGCATGCTCTGGTCCAGACCATCTATCTGCTTTAGCTTCTCACACACAGCTTCCACACTCATTGTGCTCAGAGACACATGTGAGACTCCTGTGGCTGACCCTGTGCCTGCTCCTGCTCCCTGTAAGTGAGAAAATGTGCACATAAGACTTGTTCCAGTACTCAGTACACCCAGAAATTCACAATACACACTAACACAAATCAAGCTGTGTTCAACTACATTTTAAAGTTAAGAGATGAGAATAAGAATGCACAGGCATTTTTAATTACTATCAGAATAGCCATATATTGGGAAACATTCATTATATGTATTTATAGGAGAAAAAAACCCCAGCATCTTGAGTCCTGCCTTTGTAAAAAATAACCCTCTTACATAATTTTAAGACAAGAAACATAAAAATCAGAAATATTAAGTAAAGGTTAATCAATTTACAATGCAGTTTCACTCAGAAGTTTTCCCCTAACTTCAGAAGTTAGTTTGGTTTGGGGATGTTTGGGGTTTTTGCTTAAATAATGCAAATACAACTCAGATTTTTCTGTCTTAAAAACTCCTGGTTTATTATCAGACAAATATGACCTAAAACTCAAGGACACTCAAAACAAAGATAACTCCTCAATTACTTGGATTAATTGGGTGATTTTAACAATATCTATTCATTTTCCAAAGGTTCCTTCAGCTCTATTTATGCAAAATCAGCCACGGAGCTGTGTAGCATAGTACTGCAACAGCAGCACTGCGAACGCCCTACAAGATACTATGAGGATGCTTCATGTACCCCAGACTTAGGCAAGATTTAGGTAGAAATTACTTATAATTCATCTCTGTAACACAAGAGTTGTCCTGTTAATGCTGCTAACTTCTGAGATTTTCAAAGAACAGGTGGAAAACAAGTGCATTGGCAGGTAGACAGAATATTAAGACAGTATGGCCTTTTAAAAAAAACCACATTCCCCTGGATGGGAACCTATGCACAGTTACACTAGTGATTCCAAATTCTTAAAAGCAAAATCAGAAACAGTTCTATCAGTTAGAAAATATTTGTATGCTCTTGTGAGGGAGGTTGCACCCTCCCTTTTTCCTGAACATGAAGTTTTGGGTTCAGCATTATAGACTATGCACCAAACAGCTCATTTTGGGAAGATGCAATAGAGTTTCTAAGCTTCAGAGGTCATCATCACATGTACAAACTCTGGGATGTAAAGTGGATTTTGACTATCCAGTTAATCAAGGTTTATTATATTCCTCAAATCACCAATGAAGACTGGTCTTGGAGTTGTAATATTGTCTCCCATTTTTATTTAATTACTTTGAAGGTAATGAATATTTCAGAATTAATATAAATTGCTAGATCCCAATATACTGTGTATGAAAAGCAAGAGATATCACAAAGAATGCCATTAACCTTATCTGAATTATCTAAACCAGGATGTTTACAAAGAATGTATTCAACTAGTAATTCCAAGGCAGAAATCCAAAACCCCATTATCTAGTACCTAAGAGTTATTTCTGACTTATTGTTATCAAAGATATCCTGATCTGGGGGGCTAGGCACACTCCCCACCCAAGCTACTCTGAGTTTCAAAGTTTAGATGATATTACATGTAATTCCCCCAAGTTCTCCACCAGATGTCCTTGAAATGGACTTTAAACTGTGTAACTATCAGCTTCATTTGGGAATGCTACTGGAGGTCGTGGGGAATTTGAATCTGGCGGTTCACACACCTTGGAATAGCTGGGGCACCAATTTTTGTTTCTTCAACCATTCCTAATTTTTTTAATGCCATGTCAACTGGGTAATAAACAAATAAAAGATATATCCCATTTTCTGGGAAGGCAATTCTACCTAAATTACTGCAGAAAAATTCAACATTTTAATTCCACTTCAGTAAAGGCACTCAACTAGGGCTTGGTAGTCCTTTAGAGGACATGCCAGCTACTTTTCAGATTCTCCAATGTCTCCCTAACTAGGTGCCAACAATACCTAA
>VZUA01024693.1:0-14233 GCA_013401035.1 Horornis vulcanius | reverse complement strand
GAATTGCCACTCTGTGTAAAAGACAGATATGCAAAAAAAGTATGAACTTTTTCATCCTGAGGAATTGGCTGACTGGCCATACCCAGGCATATGAGAAATTGCATTTTGTGCCCAGACAGGAAGGAAGAGCCTGACCTAGGTGGCTACTTTTTGTAGAACTTAAGTCTTCCTAGTAAAACCAAGATGGAAGCTAAAGCATTTTCAGTGGCAGAGGCAGATAGACTAATTTCCTTCCTTTTGAAATGGAACAGCCTTAAGTACTAATAGTAATTTAAAATTCCATTGTAAACTATGTATCTTTTGAAGTCTTAGCTTTCTGATGAGCCACTCTTCTCCAAATCTCAATTCTCTTAACATGCTTCTGCTCACTACTTACTTGTTAAACATCTCTGTTAGAGTATTTGGCATCTGTCCAAAAGTAGCAGGTACTGAGGGGGTTGAGGAGACTTACATGTGTTGAGAGCAATAGGGAATTAAAAGGCTAAAATGGTTTGGGCAGCATTTCGAATCTTGTGACAGGAGATTGAGGGTATGAAAGTTCTTGATGTGCTGTTGACCAGGGTACATCAGGATAACTTGGTGGAGGAACA
The DNA here is from genome assembly GCA_013401035.1 of Horornis vulcanius. NCBI lineage: Eukaryota > Metazoa > Chordata > Aves > Passeriformes > Scotocercidae > Horornis > Horornis vulcanius. The sequence continues at coordinate 13,643 of VZUA01024693.1, read as the reverse complement.
CTGCATCCTCTGTCCCGTTACATGTTCATCCTTTTCCTTTGCAGAAGGAGGCTGCTGTCAAGTTCCATGTGCTTCTCACCTCCTATGAACTGATCACAATTGATATGGCCATACTAGGCTCCATTGACTGGGCCTGTCTCATTGTGGATGAAGCTCACAGACTGAAGAACAATCAGTCTAAGGTACAGAGAAGCATAGGTGGTTCATGGGCATGGCATATGTTGCAGGGGAGAGAGACAGCTCTTAGTCATTTGTTCAGTAGTAAATTTGATGCGTTATTAAAAAGAAAAATCAACAGCCTGCATTTGGAGATCAGTCATCATTGGCAACAAGTTTACGTATACAGATCACTGGTTAAAATAGCTTTCTTTCCACATGAATGGACAATTGGTGTAGGCTGAAAACCAGAAAAACCTGGATGTGGTTGTTGCTCTCAAATACAAAATGACTTCTCTGAAAGCAGATCACATACCTGCACCACCTCTATTCTGAAAAGGTTTACCATGCTGGGCATAAAACATGCTCCATGAGCAGAATTACCCTGCTTCCAGAGTAGGTTTGCTCTCTGCATTCATCTGGTTTTGAAGCAGAACTAATCAGGTGTTATAGAAATTGAAGGTGGGCAGAGGTGTTCAGAAATGCCTGGGTAGGTGCTGAAGGCCATATGGCTGTTTTAATATGAGGCTGCACCTTCACTAAGCTTGTTTGAATTGAGTAGACTTGTCTGTACTTTCTTAATCCAGCCCCTCCCTAGGCCTTGTGCCTTAATTCTGGTATTGATTTGACTGTCTTCAGCTGGATTCTAGTACTCAGTACACCAAAAACAATTATTATTGGAAAGCTGGTTTTAGAGGTTCTTGGAGACTGTAAGACAAAATTGCTGTTTGATTTCTTTTTTTGTTTGTTTTGTTTAAATGGCTTTAGCGTTTTGGATCTTGGCATGAGGCATCTTCCTGAGACATCACAGCTGTGCTTGCAGTTCAGTTTCTAGATCTTATTTTGTTGTAGGCACTAAGACTGGATGCCATTCTAAGCTTAGCATTGAAACCATTGGAAGCAGGAATGAATGCTTACTATTAATATTCATTAATTGAAAGAGGATGTAAAGGCTCAAGGTTACGCTGTGACACTATGCAGAACCATTAAATCTTTTTCTACACCAGTTTCCTGTCCTGTAAGAACAGTTTGTAGGTGTTTGGCTGCAAAATAGATGGGTCAGATGCTTCTTGACAAATTTGGGTTATCTCCTAAAGTTTTGCAGATATAATTAGTAACTTTCCCATTTGATTCCAAAATAAGAATATTTTTAACTATAACTGCATAGAAAGATAAATCCCTGTGGAGGCCACTAGAAGTACTCTTCTGGTGCAATAACCAAAACATAAGTGATTTGGGTTTTGTTTGCCATCAGTACAGCTGCTTTCATTGAGTTTGACCTTGTATCATGCTAAGTGTAAGATAAGCAAAGAAATGGCCAAGCTCATAAATAAATTACTGCTTTACTGTCAGTTTTTGCAGGTGAACGTGGTACACTTGTGCTTTTCAGTGCAGTATTTTAACTGCTCACTACATCTGTCTGGAATTACTTAATTGTTGTGAAAGCCAGTGCAAATTACCTTCAAGACACATTGGCAAACCCTTAGTTCTTTTTCTCCTCTTCTTGTTCAGAGCTCTGGAACACTGCCAGGAGTGATATGAATAGGAAGAGTCAGTTATTTCTAGAATTCTCAAGGCAGAGTAGTTGTAGGAATGTGGAACACTAATTCAGCAAGAAAAAATACATAGTACAGCAGTCTAGAAATGAATTGTGGTCTGAAAGAGATTGTAACTTGTAAGAGCAAAGGAAACCTACTAGCACCTGATGGCTCAGAGGATTTGCTGCAGTCATGGTTTAGCTATGCAGAACAATGATCCAAATAAGATCAGTCTAGTAACCCTGACTGGAATGTGAACTACTTGGAACTCTTGTCCAAACAGCTGATGTGATCTAAATTGAACCCTAGATTGGTGTCAACTTTCTTTCTAGATTTTTTTTTTTGTAGGCCTATGACTTAATAAGCCTTTGATGTATTTGTGTATTTTGGTTTATTTTCCCACTTTTTTCCCTGCTCTCTCTTTTCCAGTTCTTCCGTGTGCTGAATGGTTACTCCCTCCAGCACAAGCTGCTGCTTACAGGAACTCCCCTGCAGAACAACCTGGAAGAACTGTTCCACCTGCTGAACTTCCTGACGCCCGAGAGATTCCAGTATGTCTTGCAGTGCAAGTCAGCCTACCTGTCTTGTCATTCCTTTCCCCTCACTTGCTCTTTTGCTCTTTTTCCTTTGTGCCTTTTGCTGAGTGTCTGTTTCCCTGCAGCAACTTGGAGGGCTTCCTAGAAGAGTTTGCGGATATTGCCAAGGAAGATCAGATCAAGAAGCTGCACGACATGCTGGGCCCACATATGCTGAGGCGTCTCAAGGCTGATGTTTTCAAGAATATGCCATCTAAGACTGAACTCATTGTCAGAGTGGAGCTGAGTCCCATGCAGAAGTGAGTGTGGGGATGAAGAGGGCACCTGCTGTTGAGCTACCGTTTCTCTGCTCTGCAGTTTCAAAGAGGGTGCTGCAACAGCCTTACCCTTATTCTGCAGGGCTTTCTGCACAGTGGGCTGCCACTAGAGCAGAGGAAAGACTAATCCTGTGCTCTGGTGTAAGGGATAAGAGGTAGTGAGTGCCACTGGCAGAGCCTAGGTAGCTGGCAGGTAATGCCAGAAGCCATGCAGAGTTTAGCAAGAGAAGAATTAGTCATTCTCATGATAACTGTCTGAGTTGTTTTATGTTCTTTTTCGTTTTCAGGAAATATTATAAATACATTTTGACAAGAAACTTTGAGGCACTGAATGCACGGGGTGGTGGTAACCAAGTCTCATTGCTCAATGTTGTTATGGATCTGAAAAAGTGCTGTAACCACCCCTACCTCTTTCCTGTGGCTGCTATGGTATGTCCAGTCACTTACTCTGTATAAGCAAATTCCCTGCTGGCTGTTTTCAGGAAGCTCCCTAGGTGATGGGGAGGGGTTCCCATTTATCTCTTTTTGCTTCTGTGTGGTTTTTCCATCCTATCTTTATGTAGACCCAACATGCTGGAAGGCCATTTCTTTTCCAGCACATTTATATGACAGGTAGGAGCTATCTTTTGGCTCATGTGAGGTGGTGAAGATTATAAGGGGATTTTCTTATAAGTAAGAAAAGAAGAGGGTATGTAACAGTCAAATTGCAAGAGAACAGGCACAGGTATTCCATACAGGCAGTGCTATACCTTGTCATTTTGCCAGGCTGGGTGACCAGGTGTGAGCCAGCATCAGCTGGGGACTAAGACCAGGTTACATCCCTTCAAGCTAATTTTGTCCCTTGCCCCTTATTCCCTCTTTCTCTTTTTCCTTTTAGGAAGCTCCAAAAATGCCAAATGGCATGTATGATGGTAGTGCACTCATTCGAGCCTCTGGAAAGCTGTTGCTGCTCCAGAAGATGTTAAAGAACCTGAAGGAAGGAGGTCACAGAGTGCTCATATTCTCTCAGGTATATGGAGAAAAAACCTTTAGGCTGGAATACTTTTTCTGAGCAAGATGTCTGTTGATCTGATATCCACTTGTCTCTCACTCTTCTGTGGTGGTGTTTTTCTGATACGCAGATGACTAAAATGTTGGACCTTCTAGAAGATTTTTTGGAGCATGAAGGGTACAAATATGAGCGGATTGATGGAGGAATCACAGGGAACATGCGTCAGGAGGCTATTGATCGCTTCAATGGTATAGAGTCTCCTACTTCTCCTGTTAAATGAAAGCTTGCCTTGTATGTGCATAATGCTCATCATGGGATTGTTGTGCCCTAAGTCTTCTATTGCTTTCCTGGAATCTTAAATTAGTAGCAATTCCCTGTCAGGTGATGTGGGTCAGTTGCAAATCCTTCTCTGAGTACTTCGCACTCCCTTGATTACTTTTGTTCTCTTGTTTTTAATCTAAGCTCCTGGAGCTCAGCAGTTCTGCTTTCTGCTTTCAACTCGAGCTGGGGGTCTTGGTATTAACTTGGCCACAGCAGATACTGTGATTATCTACGATTCAGACTGGAACCCCCACAATGATATCCAGGTAAGTCTGAATGAGATCACTCACTATGGAGTAATCCTGAGGAAGAGAAGAAATTAAATCATCAGAGTGAAGGAGTGTGAGGCTCCCCCTCTAGAAATATGCAAAATTAGAGCAGTGAGGATGGGTAGAGATGGGAAGTGAAATAGTGGAGGTATCTTCTAGGGCACAGTCTTCACTAATGTTAAGAGCCGATGTGAAGGCAGATGGGAAGCATGTGGAGGTAGCTGGGGTATATCAGACTACTGCTTGTGCAGCTCTAGATTGTTCTGAGCACATCTCTTTTCTAGGCCTTCAGCCGTGCACACAGAATTGGACAGAACAAGAAAGTGATGATATACCGCTTTGTGACAAGGGCCTCAGTGGAGGAGCGTATCACTCAGGTGGCCAAGAAGAAGATGATGCTAACTCATCTGGTAGTGAGACCAGGGTTGGGCTCCAAGACAGGCTCCATGTCCAAACAGGAACTTGATGACATTCTCAAATTTGGCACTGAAGAGCTCTTCAAGGATGAGGCTACTGAGGGGGGTGAGTGCCTGGGGGTAGAACTGAAGGGGATGGGGAGATCTGGCTCCTTATTTAGTGAGAGACTGTAGACACAGTGCTGGTTATAGCTCTACAAAGAGGGTCTAGGGTGGCATTCCCTTTCATAGTCCATTGAGATCCATACAGCAATGCTGCCTGTACTCTTCCTTCAGGGGATAACAAAGAAGGTGAGGACAGTAGTGTCATCCACTATGATGACAAAGCAATTGAGCGTCTGTTGGATCGGAACCAGGATGAAACAGAAGATACAGAACTTCAGGGCATGAACGAATATCTCAGCTCCTTCAAGGTCGCCCAGTATGTGGTTCGTGAGGAGGAGATGGGGGTGAGTATGAGGTGGATGTCAGCTAATATGTTCTCCTGAGTGATGGGGGATCAATTAAGTTAATTGAGCTCTGAAGTTTTAAGGCCAAGCAGGCAGGCATATATCTGCATATATCTGACAGGCTGGGACTTGGAGCATGGGGCCCTAAATTTGTTTCCTCTCTGGCAGGAGGAAGAGGAGGTTGAACGGGAAATTATTAAGCAGGAGGAATCGGTGGATCCTGATTACTGGGAGAAACTTCTCCGCCACCATTATGAGCAACAACAGGAGGATCTGGCCAGGAATCTGGGCAAGGGCAAACGTATTCGCAAGCAAGTTAACTACAACGATGGCTCGCAGGAGGATAGAGGTACAAATCCACAGGACCCTGAGGGAAAAATGGGTGTAAGTATATGTTGCTGGGAAGTAACGGAGTAGCGTCTCAGGCTCACGTGCTGTTTTTCTTTCAGACTGGCAGGATGACCAGTCAGATAATCAGTCAGACTATTCAGTTGCTTCTGAAGAAGGTGACGAGGACTTTGATGAGAGGTCTGAAGGTAAGTTCTATAGGAGCCAGAGTTCCCAGGTTGCTTTGAGTGTGGAAACAGTTGGGACTTGGGTGATTTGCACGTTTTGTGGTGCTCCTCTGCTGGGGCAGTATTGCCACAACAATATGCTGTGCATTGTCTCTTTACTTAGCTGCATTTCCCTCTTCAGCAGCTCGTCGGCCTAGCCGCAAGGGCCTGAGAAATGATAAGGATAAGCCTCTGCCTCCCTTACTGGCCCGTGTCGGAGGGAACATCGAGGTAAGTTGTACCAGGGAAGGTATTTGCGTCCCAGCTGCTCCTGTATTCCTCTTGCCGTATCTGTCTGCTCCTCCATTCTAGGTGCTGGGTTTCAACGCCCGCCAGCGGAAAGCTTTCCTCAATGCTATCATGCGCTATGGAATGCCACCTCAGGATGCCTTCACCACTCAGTGGCTTGTTCGGGACCTCCGTGGCAAGTCAGAGAAGGAGTTCAAGTGAGTCTGCATTAGGCAGGAATAGAGGAGTGACAGCAACTAGTCCCTCTGGGGAAGAATGAGAATTGGGCCTTTTCTTGGAGACTGCATTTCCTTCATGTATTGGTTGATTCCTTGTGGGAGAGTGAAGTATAAGCTGAGATTGTTGCTAACTCTCTTACTTGGACCTGACTCTTCAATCACCAAAAGCAAATGCTTTTATAGGAGTAGTGTGGCTCTACAAGCATGTAATGAATACTCTCCGAGGATCTTTCTTGGGTTAATGATTGTTTCTGGCTCAAGACTCTTTAAATTAGCTGTGTGTCCTCTATGTAGGTAGTGATTCTGCTAGGAAATTCTCCCTTGAAGGAGCCAGAACTTGTTACTGTGGGTTAAAGTCTCAGGGCAATTTCCCTTACGTGCTGGAAGGGGTCTGGCAATGTCTCCAGGTAATGTAACTTGTGGACTAATGACTTGTCTCTCGATCACTACAGGGCCTATGTCTCGCTCTTCATGCGCCATTTATGTGAACCTGGAGCTGATGGTGCAGAGACCTTTGCAGATGGGGTCCCACGGGAAGGTCTTTCTCGACAGCACGTCCTTACTCGCATTGGGGTCATGTCACTTATACGCAAAAAGGTAGGTGCCTAGCAGAGCAGAGTGGCCTTTGCTGGCCATACAACTGTAGTCTCTGGGGTCTTGAGTTAGAGAGTTACCTCTCCTTTCATATCTACTTTCATTGTGTGTTCAGTGCTCTGCCCCTACAGGTATAAGGATGAGCTTTGTATGACTCCTCCAGTGATACGTCTTTCTCTTCCTCTTGTGCAGGTGCAGGAATTTGAGCATGTGAACGGCCGCTGGAGTATGCCAGAACTGGCAGAGATAGAGGAGAACAAGAAACTTTCACAGCCCAGCTCACCCTCTCCCAAAACTCCAACTCCTTCGACACCAGGGGATACTCAGCCAAATACACCTGCCCCTGTTCCTCCACCTGGTGAGGGCTCCCCTCATGTTCAACCCTGCGTCCTGACCTTACCCTGGCTGTTCCCCTCACCGGAACTGTGGTGGTGGGGTCTGGGGGTGGACGCAGATCAGCTTACTCTCATGTTAGGAGGGCTGCCAAAGACATGTGCAAGCCCTTAAAGGCAAGAGAGGACACTGGCTTTCCTGGGATGAGCTGACACCAGTGAGAAGCCCAGCATTTGCAGTGAGCTGGAAAAGGGGGGTGTCATGTTAGTTCCATTTTGATGGGCCTGATCTCTGGGTGCAACAGAGAAGGGAGCTTTGTAACAGGGAAGACCTTACTGATTGGCTTCTCTTTTGTCTGCTGTGCTGCTCTGGTGTGGGGAATACCCAGAAGATGCAGTAAAAGTAGAAGAAGGAGCTAGTGCTAAGGAGCAAGGAGAACCGGCTGAGCCAGAGAAGGAGCTCAGTGCCTCTGCTGCTGAAACAGAGGCCCCTATGGAGGTAAGTTTTGGCTTTTTTGCCTTGTAATTTCTCTTGCAATTTTCTCTGCTTCTGCCCCCTCTTCATTTCAGCTGAGGCAGAGATGAGTTTTAGAGCGATACTTTAAAGATAACTCTCTGGTCCTCAGAATTGGCCTCACAGTTTTGTGTGCCTTTGCTTTTCAAACGACTGTGATGTGTTCTGTTGTGATGTACTGCTATACTTTGTGTCTCACTGATCAATGTCCTCAGCAGTGTGCTCAGCCTGTGGAGACACCACCCCAAGAAGCAAAATCCCCAGTGAACTCCACAGAAGCAGATGAAAAAAAAGTAGAGGAAACAGAAGTGAAGGAAAAGCCAGATGAACCAATGGAAGTAGAAAGCAAAGGTACAAAGCACTTCATCCTAAAGAAATAGGCTTGAATGTAGAAAATCAGTGGGAAGTTACAGAATAATATTGGGTTTCACTGGTTGAAGAACAAAACTGGACTTGCCATGTTCCTGTGCATCTTATGTTCCCCTTCTTTCCTGCAGCTGATGTAGAGAAAGTGGAAGACAGAGCAGCTACAGAAAATAATCCCCCTGACCCTCCGGTAATCACTCTGGATGAGAAAGGTGAGGCATGATGACTCCCTTCTCTTCATTAACCCTTCTTCTGCAAGGATTCCTTGTGGATCCAACTTGCTGTGGTGTCTGCCATGTTTGTTGTAATAATTTCCTGTGTGTACAGATGAGAAAAAGGACGATGATAAGAGAGACGTGGTGATGCTGCAGAACGGAGAGATGCTGAAGGAGTCAGTAGATGAAAGGCACAAGAAGGCAGTAAAGCAGCGCTTCATGTTCAACATAGCAGATGGTGGTTTCACTGGTATGAGATCCTTATCTGCTTAAACTTGTTTATAAGCTCCTGCTTATGTTTGTGAAATAGCTTCCAACCATTCTGGTGTCTCTTGTCTTTCCAGAACTACACTCCCTCTGGCAGAATGAAGAGCGGGCTGCAACTGTCACCAAGAAGACCTATGAGATCTGGCATCGGCGTCACGACTACTGGCTCCTAGCTGGGATTATCAAGTATCCTTGCCATGACAGACACATTCTCCCACCTTGTACATAATTTGTCACGGTGAAAGTGACCGTTCTGGATCTGACTGGAGTAGGTTAAGTGAGAGAGTGCTTTATCTTCTTCACAGGAGTGAAAGTGATGATGGGAGGGGGAGTTTCCTGCAGCATAGTTAAGACTTAGCAGGTCATAGATCTCATTCCTTTTCCCCTCTCTGTACCCCGTTTCCCCACTCCCTCTGGGGAACAGTACTGTCTGGGCTGTGTATTCCCTTGTTTTCACTGCCTTTGTTTGCCTGAGCTCATCCCATCTCAGTCATGGCTATGCCCGTTGGCAGGATATTCAGAATGATCCACGTTACGCCATCCTCAATGAACCCTTCAAGGGTGAGATGAACAGGGGTAACTTCCTGGAAATAAAGAATAAGTTCTTGGCAAGGAGGTTTAAGGTAAGGATTTCTCTTCAGTGTGATAAATGCCTGGATCTCTAAGAACAAGTTCTTGTAGTTCTGAGTTTCCACCAAGAAAGTGAAAGATTATGCAATGCCTTTTGTTTTAGGGGTAATAAAACAATGTATCTCAGTATCATGCGGTTAGTTGCTCCATGATAGGAGCTCCCTTTTTTCTGGAAATGATATTGGGGAGCATGGTTCAGTGCTCTCTATCCAAATGTTTCTTGAACAACTGGTAAGCAAGAGGCTTAAAGTTCAAGCAGCTGTTTTTGTCACAGCTTCTGCTCGGTCTGCTGCAAGCCACTCCACGTGCCTGAACAGAACTCTGTGTTGCTGAAAGGGCTGCCTTCAGTCTCTGCTCCATCCTCTTTAGGAGTGAACTTAGCTTAGTTGTGGGAGTGATTTAAGATCAAGTAAAAGCCACGTAGGTCTCAATCTCAGGGCAAAACATTTATTGACTATAGACTGAACGATCACAGTTCTGCACTGACAGGATTCCAGTTGATTTCTCCAAATGCTTACAAGATTTTAGACTCTTTCTATAAGTAGAATGGAATACTTATCCCTTGGGTTCAAAGAGCAATCTCCATCCCATTTGCCTCATAAAGAATGTATGAAAGAATCAGAAGAGGAATGAAAGTACTAGAGGAGTTGTACTAGTCTATTAAACCCAATGTACCCTGATTTTCTTGCATATCAGACTTTGCTTCATAAAGCCCTTATTGTTTTGGGCTGCTCAGTAAAACGGGCTGGTGAAAGGAGATTCAGTGATTCAATCTCACTTTATGAGATGGTGGGGAATTGGATTAGGAGAGACTGGGGGTGCAAACAAGGCTCCTTCTCAGGCAGCTGCTGACAGGCTCATTCCTGCCCCACCTTGCAGCTCCTGGAGCAGGCGCTGGTGATCGAGGAACAGTTGCGGCGAGCTGCCTATCTGAACATGTCCGAAGACCCATCTCACCCATCCATGGCTCTGAACACACGTTTTGCAGAGGTGGAATGCCTGGCTGAGAGCCACCAGCACCTATCCAAGGAGTCAATGGCTGGGAATAAACCAGCCAATGCTGTGCTGCACAAAGGTAATGCGGTGTGCTGAGCAAGGGTGGGAGAGGTGTTCAGCGGTGCTGTCCCCTCTGGGGTGTCCTTTCCCGTCCGAACAGATGTCCCTTTCTCTTGTAGTTCTGAAGCAGCTGGAGGAGCTTTTGAGTGACATGAAGGCAGATGTGACTCGTCTGCCTGCCACGATTGCCCGCATCCCACCTGTGGCAGTGCGCCTCCAGATGTCGGAGCGCAACATCCTCAGCCGCCTGGCCAACCGCAGCAGTGAGCCCCCGCCGCCGCCCCCTCCCCAACAAGTACGTACCCACTCTGGTCAGTACGGGAGCTGCGGGGGGAGGGGCCCTCCCTGGGCCAGCCTGTGAGTCTCAGGTCCTCCTCTCTCGCCCTACAGGTCGCCCAGCAGCAGTGAGTTCCTGGCCCAGTGCTGTTGACCTTTCAGCCAAGCTGAAGTGACCCCCCTAGCCCACCCCTTCACACTCTACCCCTCTGCCTGACATTCCTGACTGGGTGCTGTTTCCCTCCATGGAAGCTGCTGCTCAGGTCTCTGGAAGGAGAAGAAACTCCTTCCTCTGCAGCCAAGCCCGTTGGAGCAAGGAGTGTGTTTAGGAGACAGGGGGATGGATGTATGATGGACTCTGTATATAGTGACTGGAGGCCCCAGCGCCATGTCTGTTACATGGAGAACCTGGCTGCATTGCTCGTTGCCTCCGCCTGGAATTCCAGTTTTTGTTCTTAATTTTATTTTGAGTTTGTTTACTGAGACAAGTGCGTAGGCAAGACCAAGCAAAAGCCAGGACAGAGACAAAGCTACCTCCATCAAAATCCTTTTTAATACAAAAACTGACCGGACTTGTCAACTAATAAGCAGCTTGAAGAGAAAACAACAACGAAAAAACAACAAAAAACAGAGCAAAACGTTGATAAAACTGAAAAATAAAGTTTCCTTGTATTTTATTTCACTGTCTCTATTATCGTGAGTGTACTGGGGTAAGTATGGGGTCTCAACATTGAAAGAAGAGGTAGTCATGTCTTTCTGCTGTATCAGAGCAGCTTTTGGGGTATCCTGCACCTCAGAGAAGGGTAGTAGATGTCCCAACCCTGGCAGTGTTTAAGGCCAGGTTCGATAAGGCCTTGAGGAGCCTGGTATCAGGAGCGGTGTCCCTACCCCTGGCATGGGTGTTGGGCTGGATGATGTTGGACTCCTGGCCTCCGCCTTACCAGGCTCTNCGTGTGGCGGCGGCGCGCGGGGGCCCCGCGGCGCGGCCATGGGGCGGAAGCTCGACCCCACCAGGAAGGAGAAGCGCGGCCCCGGGCGCAAGGCCCGCAAGCAGCGCGGGGCCGAGGTGGAGCTTGCCCGCTTCCTGCCGCCAGGTAAGTGCGGCCTGCACCGGCCCGCCGCCGCCCCGCGGCGCCCGCGGCCGTCTGACCGCCGCGTGTCTTCCCGCAGAGCCGGAGACCGGCAGGAAGAAGCTCTCCAGTCACGGCAGAAAGAGGTGAGGGGGGCGGTTCGGCGGGCCGGGGTGTGCGGGCCGCGCCGGGGCTGATCGCCGCTTCCCTCCCCATGCAGGGCTGCGAAGAGGCGGCTGGGAGCGGGCGGCGGCCCGGCCGGGAGGAAGACGCTCGGGAGAGGAGGAGGAGAGCAGGAGCCGACAGGTGAGTGAGTGGGAGCGGGTCCGAACCGGGCGGACGGGCCGGCGGCCCCCCGTCCTGGTTCTGTCTACCCCGGCGCTGCCGCCACCGTCCGTGTCTGGCGTCGTTTTCGAGGCAAGGGACATGTGGAATTTGATTATTTTAAATCACAGAATCCTAGAGTATCCTGAGTTGGAAGGGGCCCACAAGGATAATTGAGTCCAGCTTCTGGCCCTGCATAGGGTCACCCCAAGAGTTACACCATAGTCCTGAAAGTGTTGTCCAAACACTTCTTGAACTCAGACAGACTTGGTGCTGTGACCACTTCCTTGGGAACTTGTTCCAGTGCCCAGCCACCCCTCTGTATGAAGAATCTTTTTCTGCTATGCAACCTAAACCTCCCCAGACACAACTTTGATTGCCGTTCCCTCAGATCCTGTCACTGATCACCACAGAGAAGAGATCAGTGTCTGCCTCTCCTCTTCCCCTCCTGAGGAAGTTGTAGCTTGCAGTGAGGTCTCCCTTCAGTCTCCTCCAGGCTGAACAGACCAAGTGACCTCAGCTGCTCCTCACAAGGCTTCCTCTCCAGACCCTTCATCATCTTGACCTTCTTTTGGGGTTCTCTCTAATAGATAACAACAACAAAGAATTCTGTATGATTTCTGGTGGCTGCCATGCCAGAAGGCAGTGTTGTCTGAAGAACTAGCCAAAGGTCTCTCTTCTGTACGTTAAACCCATTTTTTTACGTATTCTCCATTCACAGCAAGGGTGTTGCAGGCTGCCTTTATAGCTGAGGCTTTTAAATATTTTTGTTACATCTTGTGTAGTCCAGGAAACTCGAAATAGAAAGAAGGAAGGATAAACAAAGATTTGGGACAGAGGGTACCATAATATGTCAGAGCAGATACCATAAGAATTTTGTGGCAGTGTTTTAATTTGGTAATTCTAGTTAGATCTCCTGAAAGGTTCACTGGGGAGAGGTGAGAATATGCCCAGTACTTCATGAGATGCAGAGAGCAAGCAGTCCCTCCCTCTGGACAGGCAGCTCAGGACTTGGACTAAGGCCTTTTTGTGTAATAGCTGAAAAAGCAGAGCAGCTGATTTTGGAAATAATGCCTAACTTTTAACTGCTTCTTCTGCCTCTAGTTGAAGAGCAGCTGTCTCCACAGAAGGAGAAACGTGCTGTAAAGGCAGCAGGACAAACTGCCCGTGGCAAGCCTGGCTTCAGTGATGGCAATTCCAAGTGGCTGGCTCCAGCCAAAGCCAAGAAAACTCAACCTAAAGGAAACCATGTGGAATTATCCAGTGATGGTGAGGTGGAAGAGGGCAGCTGGGAGATGGAGGAGGATGGGAGCAGCGAGGAAATGGTGGATGATTATGGTGCCTCGTCATCAGAGGAAGAAGAGGTAGGAACTTTGTGCCCTTAATTACATAAGAAATACTTGGTGTTGTTGGCTGAAAGGACCCCTCAGGCTTGGGGGGAAAAGGATGGCTTTGGTGGCAGGGGATGGTGAGGTGGTGGAGAACTTTCCCCTTTTTTCCTTCACAAGAATGATTTCAAGTTTAGCAGCTGATTCCAGCATAGTGCTTTTCCATTCCATTCAGTGCTTTTGTTTGTTTTCAGACAGAGCAAGTTAATTTCACAGATGGTGGGAAATAAGGGGAGACTCTGGATGGTTTTTTTTATTAATCTTTGTTCTCTATTTAGCTGCTGCCTATTGAAAAAGCTGCCCTGAAGCAGAAGCCTGATAGGTGAGTGTGTAGAACCTTTACTGGATAGATGAGGAGCCTGTATTGTTAGTCTTCTGCCTTTCCTGCCGTCTAAGAAATGGAAGTGGTTGAGAAGTGGTTGAGAAATGTCTGTGTGATCCTGTTCTTTGTCCTTAGGGAAGGCCTCAGTGAAGATGATAGTGAAGAGGAGGAGGAAGAGGATGCAGAGGAGGCAAGCAAGCAGAAAATGGGACAGAAGGAAGAAGAGGGCCCAGATCTGCAGCTCAACCTGGATATAGATGAACAATTTAAACTGC
>VZUA01024692.1:1515-17626 GCA_013401035.1 Horornis vulcanius | reverse complement strand
GTTTTAAAGTTTCAATGAGATTTGCTTGTCACAACCAGAGTATACACTGCATGTTTAATGTTAAGAGAAAGGATATATTGTATTCTTTGTAGCATGTTTGCTGTATTGCAGGATAGTATTATACATCTGCTTTGCTTTTCGGATCCTTTGTAACTATATCTGACACTCTAGAAAAAAAATCACTTCAACATATGCATGTCAGCCTATCTTGGGAACCAAGGAGCTACATCACCAAAACACAAGCAGTTAATTTGAGAGCTACAAGACAGAAACATGGATATTTTCCCAACAGTATACACTTTCTAGCAGCAGCTACGTCCCCTGCTGAAACTTGCAGACCAGTTACTAGTTGTTGATATTGCTGCAACAATCAATGGAATGTGTTTTGTTGTTGATGCTGGGTTTTCTGAGTGTTTTTTTTGTTTGTTTGTTTGTTTGTTAGTTAGTTTGTTTTTGTTATTGTTGGTTTGGTTTGGGGGGTTTGGAGGTATGGGAAAAGTTGGGCCTTGTTATTCTATTTTAGAGTATCTTCTCTGAAGAATTATTGATTCTATGTGTACCAAAATGTTTGACTCTTTGAGCTGTATAATGCAACATTGAACACACCAACTTTCTGTTTAATTCTCAAAAAGTGGTAATCTGGGATTTGTGCAGTTTTTGCTGCTGAATGTGTGCCTATCTATATACATCTCAAGGATCACTCTCTTTAGGTTGTTTAGAAGACTAATAATTCAGGAGAGTTTCAAACTTTAGAACAAAAATAGACGGTCATTAATTAATAACACATAATACTAATAATTAGTTCCTATGCAGTATCCATTATTACTGTTCCATATAGAATACAATTAATCCTTTAAGACTTTGTCTACAATAACATAAGCGTATACTGCTTCAGAGAGTTGATGCTATAAAGTTAACTCTGATGGCTGTGGTTGTTGGTGGGTTTAGCTGCGGAGATAAAAGTAATGGGGCTTGAGAGCACTCAATAAGGGAAATGCTGTGGGCTATTACTTTATTCCCCACCTTTCCAGTTTCTATGGTTTATGTTTCTCAGTTTCCTACAGAGAAAAATAGGGAGAATCTATCTGCTTCTGACATAGCTCCTCTTAATCTTTTTGAAGCAGTATTCATTCTGTAGTCATTTGTCATTCATTTCCCTCCTCTGTTCTGCAGGATCATCCTGGTTGCCCCAGACAACTTTCTAAAGAATGTTTTACCACGTATCTTAACTCATCCTTGGTTCCACTCTTGCAGATTTTAGTATGTGCATGCTTTCCTCTACCTTGTTTGCATGACTATCCCACAAGTCGCTATTTGTTTTTGTGGTTGCCTACTGTTTATACTTAGTGGTGTTACAATGTTAACAAAAGCTAATGTATGGATTATGCATATTCCTATGCCTTGGTTGAAAGAAAGCTGTGGTGGGTTAATCTTGGCTGCCTGCCAGATACCCACCAACCTGCTCTTTTAATGCCCCCTCCTCAATGTGGGGAGAATATACAGTGAAAATTTTCGTGGATTCTCAGAAGGACAGGGAGATTACTGTTTTGGGTTAAAAAGATTCAGCTTGGGGAAATTAATTCAATTTATTGCCAGTTAATAATAGAGTTGTGAGAAACAAAAACACAACCCAAAACACCTCTCCCCATCCTCCTTCTTCCCAGACTCTACTTCACTCCTAATTATTCTAACTTCTTCCCCTCCCCAGGCAACAAAGGGAAAAATAAGAGGTTCTGGTCAGTTCTTAACACTTTGTCCCCATCATTCTTTCCTTCTCACACTGTATCCCTGCTCCATGTGGTGTCCCTCACACAGAATACAGGGCAGATATCTNATTCTGTAGTCATTTGTCATTCATTTCCCTCCTCTGTTCTGCAGGATCATCCTGGTTGCCCCAGACAACTTTCTAAAGAATGTTTTACCACGTATCTTAACTCATCCTTGGTTCCACTCTTGCAGATTTTAGTATGTGCATGCTTTCCTCTACCTTGTTTGCATGACTATCCCACAAGTCCCTATTTGTTTTTGTGGTTGCCTACTGTTTATACTTAGTGGTGTTACAATGTTAACAAAAGCTAATGTACTGTCATGGGTTATGCATACTTCTATGCCTTGGTTGAAAGAAAGCTGTGGTGGGTTAATCTTGGTTGCCTGCCAGATACCCACCAACCTGCTCTTTTAATGCCCCCTCCTCAATGTGGGGAGAATATACAGTGAAAATTTTCATGGATTCTCAGAAGGACAGGGAGATTACTGTTTTGGGTTAAAAAGATTCAGCTTGGGGAAATTAATTCAATTTATTGCCAGTTAATAATAGAGTTGTGAGAAACAAAAACACAACCCAAAACACCTCTCCCCATCCTCCTTCTTCCCAGACTCTACTTCACTCCTAATTATTCTAACTTCTTCCCCTCCCCAGGCAACAAAGGGAAAAATAAGAGGTTCTGGTCAGTTCTTAACACTTTGTCCCCATCATTCTTTCCTTCTCACACTGTATCCCTGCTCCATGTGGTGTCCCTCACACAGAATACAGGGCAGATATCTGCTCTGACATGGGCCTTCACAGGCTGCAGAGGGGCAACTCAACATTGTCGTGTTCTCTGAGAGCTGCAGAGGAATCCCTGCTCCACTTAGTGGGCTCTCTTCTCCCCCTCTTTCTCTACTCATCTCAGAATCTACTCAGTTGTTTCTGTCATGTTATTCTCACTCTTTTGTAGCAGCTGTGCAGACTATTTTACTCTCTCCTAAAAATGTTTTTCTTGCGGAAAAAAAAATGTTACCACCGTTGCTGATTAGCTGAGCTTTAGCTGTCCTCTTTTCACAGAAGTCACCCTTGCAGCCCTCTTCACTGTCAAAACCTTGCCATATAAATATAATACAGAAGAAAATGTCAAATGTATCGTGCTTAATCTGCTTCTGCTTCAGGAGTGCACAATGCTTAACTGAGAAGGTAGTCAGGACTCAAGACAGAAAGTCACTATTAAGTAGTTACTGAACATTACATCAAAGAGCAGTGAGCTGACAGACCTGATTGATTTTCTTTGCCCTGAACTCAGAAATGTGAAGAAGTGTGGGAGCAAATGTAAATATTGTGGCCTGCACTTAGTCTTCATTTTATTTCTGCTGAGGATCACTAAACTTGGCTTCTAACTGTGGAAGAAAAATAGCCAGTCTGTACAATACTAAAAAAAAAAAAAAAAAAAAAATAAAAAAAAAAAAAAATCAAACCCAGAAAAATTGGATGATAGAGGATAAAGGGATTTTATCATCATTTTATTTCAGTGACGGAAAACATATGGGACTTTCCAAATAGTAACCAGTAAGATAAGAACTGCATGGAGGATTTGTTTGTACTTCTGCAAAGATCTAAAAATGGACATAAACTGTAGTAGGCTTTTCTGGGCTATTCAGTTTCATCCTGTTGGGTATTTTGGACTATCTTTGCTTGAAGTTTTCAAATAATTTTAAAATAAATTGCATTGAGAATTATTAATTTAAGAACACAAAATCACACTAAATGAGGAATTGGCTGTATGTTGCCATACTTACGTGCTTATATTTTGTCATTAGCTGTCCATCCTTTAAGTGGTATGAATATACACCAGTCAGATGTGACTACATGTCTACTTTATCTCTTCAATACCATCTTAATTAAAGTGATTTCATCACTATCATAATTAGGTATGTTATCCTATTTATTCACTAGTCTTCATTTGGTGTTCCTGATTTCACTTGTACTGAACTGAAATAACTGCATTTCTTTTATAGAACTTTGGAAAACAAGAGTTTGCATAATCAGGTGTCATATAGCATCCTTTCCTCTTTGATGGCCAAGTGCCTGTACAATCTGTGTAGAATCTGTACCTGTGGGGACTTGTTCTTTTTGATATAGCTGTTCTTTATTCAACCTTGAATTTGCAACAGATATGCATCCAGGAGCTATATTGTCATGCCACAGATAGAAACAAACCCCTCTAAATTTTTGCTGTTTGATAAACTAGTATTTTAACTCTTTTCTCTTGAGATTTTTTCAGACTTAGGAACTTATTTGACTACATTGTAGTTGATAACTCAATAGTATCTTCTGATCCTTGTTAATTTTTTTAACACCTTAATAGAACTTGTAGGGAAGAAAACCTTTTTGTTTATTTCCTTTAAAGGAAAACAAGTGAGGTTCTCATATGCTTTTATAATCAATTTAGAAGGTAAATTATGGCATGTTCTTAAATTTTCTTATTTCCATGTACATTGTAGTAAAACAAACATACAAACCCAAGGAAAAAAAAATCACTGTGCATTAGGCACATTTTGTGAGGTCTTCGCTTAAAATTTTGAGTTCAGTAAGAGCTGCTGAAGCTAACCTAGTTTTCCTGAATAAATTGTGAGTTTGGGCTTCATACTCAAATAGAAATATATTCATCTGTATATTCAATCAGTATAATCCGTTTACTGGTGAGCATAGCCAGCTGTTCTCTGAAATCTCACTGTCCCATATGCAAATGTAAAATTGACTTGCTTTCCTTTGATGTTGCCATTGAAATCTAGGAGGTGTGATAAACTTGAATCAAAATGCCATGACTGTGGAAAACAGTAAAGTAGCCAAAGCTGTTCTGGAACAGAATAATTAAAGGTAGTGCTTCAAAATGAAAGGTTGAAGAGAAATGTTTAAAATTCCTTCCATCTCTTGAAGGAGAGGGATTGTCTTTAGTTACTCAGATAAAAGATAACTGTCTGTCATGGTTTTCTGAATACTGAATGTACTCA
Source organism: Horornis vulcanius (assembly GCA_013401035.1). Classification (NCBI taxonomy): domain Eukaryota; kingdom Metazoa; phylum Chordata; class Aves; order Passeriformes; family Scotocercidae; genus Horornis; species Horornis vulcanius. Next base: position 12,862 of record VZUA01024692.1, on the reverse strand, counting down.
GATAGATAAATAAGCCTTTGGGGGATAGAAGGGGTAATCCTTAGAGGTTCAAGTTTTTATCTTTTCACATGAGACCCCTGAATAAAATGTCTTAATATAACTTTATTGGAGTATAATGGTGATTTTCACAAACTCTCCCAGAAAGTTTTATAAAAAATATGCAGGAACATGCTATTTGTCTCCTTAAGAGAAATAATGATGTAGAAGCATGCTATTAGCTATACACAGAATAGCTCTTTGGGTCCTTCCTCAGGATACATCTTTCAGGGAATGGCCATCTTCTCCAGCCTGAGGTCCTCCGCAGGTCACAGTGCAGATACCTGCTCCACCAGGGGCTGCAGGGACATCCCTGCTGGGGATTTAGCCTCAGCTGTTCCACACAGGGCCCACCTTGGCAGACCCCCAGGGCTACCACTGGCACCTGAGCACTAACATATGATAAAATGTTTTTTTAAGATAGAAACCTTTAAAATCCTTCTGAAGTTGCAAGTTGTATTTTTGATAAGTTTTTAGAAAAGGTTGGACATAGACATCTTGTAATTTCTTCTTTCCTCTTTTCCTTGTTTTTATACACACATGCCTGGACTTTCAAGGTCTATTTCAGAACTTTCCAAAGATAATTTTGGATGTTTTTTTCCAAGTATAATAGATTGTTACAGCTTATGTGAGCCTTTGTAGACTCACAGACTTTGTAGTCTGGTGAAAATGCTTTTCCCTGTGTGGTGGCTCCTCCAGGTCAGACCACCCCTTTTGTGCTGTCCCTCATTCAAGAGTAATACTTCTCACCAGGCTGTCCCTTAGCCCATGTCACTTTGATGCCTTAAATTTTAGCTTTCATGTTTTTCAGATTCTGTGTTGTCTAGGGGTGTAGTTCTGAGCCTCTAATTAAGTGCTAGTAAGCTCTCTTCACGGGGCAGGTAGACAAAATAAATCCTCTTCCTGCTGAAGACCAAGGACAACTTCCAGCCTAAAAGCATAAACAACGTTGGGCTGAAGGGAGTAACAAGAAGGATGGGGCCTCATGGCCTGGAGCTGTGGTTGGACAATTGAATCCCAATATGTGAATGGACCAGAACTTATAAAAGTGTAAAACCTTGTGACCAGTCAGCCATTTTGTGACCATCCTAAGTCTACCTTGGGTGTAGTGACCATGGTCAGGCTCTTGTCCTGCCCAAGGTGTATCCTGAAGGCCTTTCAACAAATACCTACTTTATTCTCTAGCTCTGTCCAGTCTCTATTTCAGGTCAGCCTTCCTAAGGCATCGCAGGACAGTTTCAGTGCTTCTCAGGGTGATGTGTGGTGTAGAATGATTAATGTACTGAAACATTCATCAGAAGACATGGAGATATTACAAGAGGGGAAATGTATGAGAACACAGGGAACAAATTGTTTATAGCAATGCTATTTTTTGCATGCCATTTGAGTTCAAATGAAACCTGTACTTAGGCTTTCCTTAGCCAAAAACTTTATTGTTCAGTGTCACAGCTTAATGAATGAACAACAAAAAATATTTTTAAGAATTATCAGGTCTGTTTTGTCCATTAGTTCTGCATCAAATTCAGCTGGATTAAAAAGGATTCTTCACTATTTATCTGCCTCTTCATTAGTATGTCTTTGTCATATTATTCAGTGTGTGCATGAAATACTTCTGGGTTTTATCTGTCATTAACAATGCTGAGAACTCATACAAATTCCTGAGCCCTGTCATTTTAGGTAAGCATTAATGCTTCATGTTGAGTGACGGCAGTTACTGTGACAAAACATTTTCTTGACATGCTAGTAGAGAATGCATTGTGCTTCTCAACATTTCTTATGACTGCTGTAAACTAAATTTTGGTGTATTCACAGATGCTCTTCAGAAACCTGAATTCTGCAGGGAGCTCTTAAGGAACTTATAGATTCACTGTATTTTTGTTTTAGTTAAAAATAGCATCATTTCAGAGTAAATTTATTTAAATCAATAGTAGAATTGTACTAATAAAAAAAATTAATGTACCTGATTATTTTGGGCTGAGAATTCGGAACTATACATGTTAATGTCTCAGTGTCAATTCTGAAGTCTATCCTGCTAAAATAGCTAGTTTTTGTTGACTACTGTCCCTACTTTAAAAAGTGAGTTGAATACTAGATGTTTTTGTGATGTTTATAGCCAAAATGATGAAATCTACTTTCCACAATTATTTAGTTATAATCAGTTTACCTTCCTGGGCTCTTCTGTTCTTATAGCCATAGGCTATATGGCTACATGGCTATAAAGCAGGACCATGTTCCTGCTAGGAAATATGAAAACTGAGCTATTTTAAAACACTTTTTGTATTAAGATATTAACACATCATTTAAATTAAGATTTTTAAAGAGCTTCAAGAGAAAATAACACTCATAAACAGTGATTTGAAATTCTAACCTTCCTGAAACAATGGAATGCCAACTGAGTGCCTTTAAAAAATATACCTATGAAATAAAGAAATCTGTTTCTAAAAAGAACTACTTGATCTTCAGAAAAAAAGGCAGAGGGTTTTGGTATCAAATCAAGACAGAAAAATGTCTTTTCTGTCCTTGCATCACAGTAATTCCTTTCTGACTGTCTCGATTTTATCTGTGAAATAGAGGGAGAAAACTGGTTGCCGCATCAGTAACCATCAGTTGATTTGATATGAGGGAATAAAAGACTTTCTGAAAGTAAAGGACGAGACAGATAAATTGAGGAGGAAAGCAATATCAGCATCTAGAAGAGCAAGCATAAAGTTAACACAGAAATTTGGAAGTAAGAAAACTGAAGAGTACTACTGATTGCGTGATGAAAAGAGAAGAGCACAATTGCCTACTTCTGCTTCTCAAATCACTGAAGAATATATATACATTGTGTCTTCCTTCTGCTTTATAGTACCACTGTTTTTTCTGTGAAAAAAAATTAATAATTTGGGGGGAATACCACATTTTTTAAGGAAAAAAAATAATGCATGCAAAAATACAAGGTAATATTTCAGAATATTTTTTTAAGTTTTGATGTCTTAAAACTATGTGAAGCCTGCAAGAAAATTTATTGTTTATTTTTGTGCATCTCCTTACTGTTTATATGACCCTACAACTTATTCCCCTTCTTAAAAAGTCTGACTGCATCTTCTCAGTCTTCCTAGATACTAAAAGCTGCTCATAGTTTCTGGTAAGCCAAGATGTTCATGTCCTAGAGCCTCAGCCACTCCTCACGTGGCAAGTGCTTCAGCTATAAGGTGCTTGGAAGCCCACTGCCGAACCCAGTCAGTTCTGACTGACTAGTTTGTCAGTCCTTGTCAGCTGGGCATAGTGTCCAGATGTGCTCTCAAAAGCGCTGAAGTGAGAAGGATAATCCTTTTCCTTGATATCCTAGCTGTGCACTGATGGATGGTTTCCAGAGTGCTACTGACCATCTCAGCAGCCCTCACTGCCAGCTCATGCCCAGCTTGTGTCTGCTGAGGCTCCCAGGTCCCTTTCCTCGGACATGGTCCCGGGCAGGCAGGCAGACATCACCCTCAGCCTTTGCACCAGGGCTTCCTGCCCAGGGCAGCACGTGCATTTGATCTTCAAATTCATGAGATCCCTGTTTGTCCATTTCTCTAGCCTGTCAAGGTTCCTCTGCATGGCCTTAAGAGCATTGACTATTCCCTCTAATTCTATGTCATTGCAAACTTGATGGTTCATTCTGTCTTTTCTATGAGTTAAAGATATTAAATAAGTCATTCTAACGTTGCTTTTCACTGAAGTAGGTCACCAGTGATTACTTCTTCATTGTCAATGGTAGTTATCAATATGTTGTAGGAATCCCAGCTATGGAATAGGAATATTTTCTTCAGACATTTTACAAATAGGCAACCCAAAATTTAGTCTTTTTTCTAAATTTACTTTGTGTTGTTTTTAATTCTCTGCCCTGTGTTTAAGGTGTTACAATTTGCCTATAGTATACTTGTTATGATTTTTGCCACTCTAAAAGATCTCTAAATACAATTCTATATCCCTTCCTTGAAGTACTGAGTATATATGCACAACTCAGCTTTATTGTATGATTGACACCTAGCAATAATACTTCAAATTTTACATTTTCAGGATGACTATGACAAAAAACATTCTTTCAATCAAGGAAATTTTAAAATGGGACCCAGTTGTGGCTCCCTTTCTGTGTTATTAGGGATTCTAATAAGAGTAGGTATATGACAAAAGAACTTCTCAAGGCCAAGAACTGTTTTATTTATTTACTTAAACACCTTGAGAATGTTCATTTAAACATGAACGTATATAGTACTTTGAATATGAACAATTTTTCAACATCTCTATGACAAGTGATATTAGTCAATCTTCTGAAAGATTGGATGTGGGGTTCTCTCTTTCTTGCCCTCTTGCTTTTATGATGCCATCTAATTTCTCATTGCATTTTCAAATAGTGTCTTAACCAAGAGATTCATTTCCACTGCAGAATCAGTAGCCAGTTTAAATGCAGATGAAATCCAAATATTATTTTAATACCTTATAAAGCCTGGGAAGGTGTTAGCATTTTTGAATAGGTTCTTAGATTCTAAAAAGGTAAACAATTTCTCTTCCCAGTATTCCAATTTTTTTTGTTTGTAGGAATGTGGAGTTAAAATTCTTGATGGGAACAGCATCATTGTTATTTATCTGTAGAAGGATGTCTCATATGCTTTGTTAATTTGCCTTGAAATTCTGTGCCTAATTATTTAAACTTTTAAATTACCACTTGCCACTTAATTGCAATTAGCACAGCTCTGTCACTGTTACAACTTCCTGCTCTTCCTGCTACCCATATTCTTCATTCTTTCCCCAGATGCAGTACCTTTACTTGACTACCTTTTACCAAGGATTATATTTTTCAATTATATAATTATGAGTACCAAGGTGATATATTCATTTTATATATTCTAGTTTTTCTTTGTGGAGAAATGATTACAGATATCAGAAAGATTGTGCAACTTCCTGATTGAGGAGCATCCCTCATATACTTAAAAAGCATGGGGTTTTTCTCCTTTCAAATTCCTGCAACGTTGTCCTTGCTCATCTTTGGATTTGCTGACTTCTTTAGTAATGCATCCCTCCAGATTATGGGAAAAATGTTATTTTTCTTCTTGTATTTCTTCTGTTTAATTAGCATAATGCACAACCGAAAACACCCAACAGATGACAATTGTATCTTCTTTTATAGTTGTTACCTTTATAATGATTGCTGTCACTTCAGCTCTTTTATATCAACACTCACTTCTTGTGGACACTACTTGTGTCACAACCTGCCTGGTACTGTGACATTTTTTATCAGTTCGCATCAGGCTGAACAAAGACACTAATCCATATGTCAGAAAACTCTTATGCTTTTATTGTAAGTCATCTTACCTCCAGAAACCAGCTCAGTTTTAGACTCAAATGTACATTCTAACCAGCCCTTGAATTTTACAACGTAATTCTCAAAAGTGGTGGCTAACAAGTCCTTAATTTTTACACTACAATTCAATAAGCTCTCAACTCCCACAATAAACTTCTCAAAGGTGCTGGCTCACAACTCACAATACACCATTTCTCAAAGGTGCTGGCTAATGAGCCACAACACACTTCCAAAGTTCCCAGCTCCCACAACAAACTGCATTACCCAATATGGGAATATTGTACTCACTCTTCACCCAGACAAAGAAAGAGAGGAGAGAAATAATGGTGGAAAAGAAGACAGAGGACAAAGAACATCATCAGTCCTTAGATCCCACAACAGTCCTACTGCATGAATGGTCTGGAGCTGTGGTTGCAAGACAATGAAAAGAGAGGGAGAAGAGAGGAAGCTACCCTGGGTACATCCACCTTATGTAAACTAGAGTTTTCATGCCATTTCATTCATGCATGTGCAGCCAGCCCTTTTGAGCATTTCAGGATGTGAGTCAGGGTTGGGGGGAACACACGTGAGCACAAGTCCCGAGGCAGAAAAGGAAGCTGGCTCAGAACAGCGCGGCCGTGCATCTGCGGGACCCTCTCTTCCAATCACAACTTCCCTGTCACAAACAGCCATAATGTTTGAGACAAAACATGCTCTTGCCTATCCTCCACAACTTGACTTTCAGCTTCTGTGAAAGGCTTGGAAATTTCTCTTGTGGTGGGAAATGGATCCTAAGTATCATCTAATTCTCTTGTTTAAAGAAGCATTGATGTTGATACCAAAAATTGAAAGGAGACTTTTGAGAATACATTAGATACTTACATACAGTAGAAGAGGATATAAATGAGAATTTGGAAACAAAATTGTTGAAATTATTGGCATTTTACCACTTAAAAAGTATCTGGAATTTGACTTCAAAATACTAGCTGACAAAACAAATACTTCAAAAATTACCTGGTGTGTCATACTGATTTGCCTGTTGAACTAAAGAAGTGTTTTTGGGTCTGGCTGAGCTGGACTTCATTTTCCCACATCAGCCCTCATAGTGCTGTGCTCTGCATTGGTGGCTGGAAAGGTGTTGATAACATGCCAGAGTTTTGGGTATCGCTGAGCAGCGCTGGCACCGCACTCCCCACAGGGGTTGGGGGTGGGCAAGATCCTGGGAGGGGGCATGACCAGGCCAGCTGATCCAAATTAACTGAAGGGGTATCCCATTCTGTATGACTGTCAGCTCAGATATAACAGCTAAGGAAAGGAGAAAGAAGTGAGGGCATTCACTATTTACAACACTCGCCTTCCAGAGCAATTGCTATACATCCAGGAGCCCTGCTTCCCAGAGGGTGGGCAGACATAGCTTGCTGAATGGAAAACTAAACTAAACCTAAATAAAACCTCTAATCTCTTTATCTTTACTTGTGCATATGCCATTTTTTCATTTTTGTTTTAGTAAATTTCCTTGTCCTAAACCAATTTTTGTTTTTTTCTTCCATTTTAATGTCCCTCCCATGTCCAGCTGAGAAGGGAATGCAATAGAGCAGCTTGGGGCACACCTGGTTTCTAACTAAGGTCAACCCATCACAGGAAGTATAGATGGTTTCAACAAAAGTCTCAAATCTGTATCTTCCATGGCTTTATGCAATTCAGGATTGTTCATATGGCTTATTTGAAGACAGGAATATATTTGAAGACAGCATCAAAGGCAGTATGATTGATGTATTTAAGAATGCTTCTAGCTGGTACAAATTTTAGTGTGCACTTTTTTGATTAAAATATGGCCTCATTCTTGAATGTTACAAAAATTTAAAGAAGTTTAATTAGAAGTGAATGAATTCCAGCATCTGAAGATCTTTTTTTCTTGGAAGTCTATTTTGCAGTGTAGTCATGGATCAGTGATACCACTGCACAAGGCATATTTGCAAAAGAATTTAAGTAATGGATAAAGTAAGGGGAGCGTTCAAAAAGTACTTGAAAGAGTAAATGCATATTTGTTATTGCTTATTGCTTATAGGTTTTGGGGGGGTTTTTTTGGTTTTTTTTTTTTTTTTTTTTTTTTGTTTTTTTTTTTTTTTTAATAGGGTAAATCAAAGTGAGAGCTAGATGTTTAAAGCTTGAAGCCCTCAGCTTTAACTGTAGAGGGAAAGAAATATCTGTGGGGAAGAAGGGAGTAGTCTGGATTTGCTTCTGCAATTTACTTTTCTTACATTGTCTATATTAAAATTAGAACAAACCCCCAGAACTATAGTGGGATATGACTGCCTACACATATATTTTTACTTTATTGAAAAATGCTTATAAGATTCATTCATATTATATTATAAGATTCATACTTTATTTTGTGAGCAATTCTTGAAGCACCTCCATTCCACTTTGTTTCTGTTTGAAACCTTGCCTTGAGAAGACAGCACGTTGGCCAAAAGAAGGGAAACTGGTTTCTGCAGGTCTCAGGGTAGTAGTAGCCTGCCTAACCTTCAGAGAGGCATTAAAACCAGTAGAAATATTAAAATGTCTTTTTGTCTCTTTCTACCAGGCAAAAGAAGTATTTTCTTTTAGCTGTGAAAAAGAAATCATATTTTACTGATGAATTATTTTCAAAATGGTAGTGATAATTTATTGTCTTAGAAAGCCTGCAGCAGCACTTGTGGTCTGTTAATTCCAAGCATCCCTGAACACTCCCAGTTTGGAGTCAAAAAAAGAATAGGAAAGATACATCAAATAAAAAGGTTTTTGTTGTGTAAAAATACTTAGGTAGGTACACATACTGTAATTACTTTTCACTGAAATACCTAATAAAGAACATAAAACCAAAAAATATTTAAAAATTTCCACTCTTAAATGATACATTAAACACAGTGTTGTATAAAATATACATCAGTTTAAAAAATTTAAATCCATGCTGATAGAGGAAGTTTGTTTGTGCTATTGTTTTTTGTGCTTTTGAGGCTTTGAATTTTTGAGGGTTTTTTTTTTTTTTTTTGGTTTATGTAAGATTGCTTTCTGTTAAGGTTATTCAGACTTCAGAAGTATCTTATAGGCCAAGCTGAGAATCTAATGCTGAAAAGGTTTTACTTGCAGAAGAAAAGTCAGTTTCAGGAACATCTAGGAAGCAGTTTTTATCTACAGCCTTCTTTAGCAACCTTCAAGGAATTCTAAAGAGATTCAGGACATCTTGACATGATTAATATTACAACTTTAGGAAAAGTAGGTTGATGAAAAGGGTCCAACAGTTTCTAGAAAACCTTCAATACCACAAAATGAATAATGCTAGGTGCCTGCAGAAGCAGTGACCCCACTCCATAAGTGAAGAAAATTCTTTTGTTCTGGGATGAGAGCAGAGATGCTGAGAGAACCAGAGTATTTACGTTGCTACTTTTTAAATTTACATTTAGTTTTTTGTGATAGATTCCTGTATGACCACTTAATGATTGTTGAGTCCACATAAAAGTGGAAGTTGTATTCAGGAGGTATGTTTTTGTGAGCAATCTCTTTCTTCTTGGTATACAGCCCTGCTGTGACAGACAAGTTGAGTTAATCAAAAGCAGGTTAAGTAGAGCAAGCAATACCAAAAATCCTCCTTTTGGATGCTGGCTCTAGTGCTGGCACAATCTGAAGAAGAGTGCTGTAGCATGGTGTGCAGGAGAGTTTCATGAACAAGGCAAACCTGAGAGAAATAGAGAGACCACCCCCCAGGAACCTTCAACTTCCATGAAGAAACTACAGGCCTGTCAGTCTGACCTCAGTCAGAAGGTCAGAGAAGGTCATAGAGCATGTCATCTTGAATGCCATTACATGACAGGCACAGTACAGCTAGGGACACAGGCACAACAAGCATGAATTCAGAAAGGCAGGTCCTACCTGACCAAACTGTTCTCCTTCTCTGACAAGGCATCTCATTGCATGAGAGAAAGGCTTTGGATGTTGATTTTAAGAAAGCCTTTGACATGGTTTTCCACAGCATATTCCATGAGAAATTGGCTGTTCATGGCTTGAACAAGATACATTGTTCACTGGGAAAAAAAATGCCAGAATGATCAATTTCAAAGAATAATGGTCAATGGAACAGCTGGTGGATGGTCACAAGTGCTGTTCCCCAGGTCTCAATATTTGGGTTAATCCTGTTTAATAGCTTTACTGATGACCTGAATGAAGGGATCGAGTGCATCCTGGGTAAGTTTACAAATGACACCAAGCTGGCTGGGAGTTTTGATCTGCTGGAGGGTAGGAAGGCTCTGCAGAAGGATCTGGACAGGCTGGATCATCAAGGTCCATTTTTTAACAGGGCAAAGTATGTTTATCACTCTCTACCTGAAAGGAGGTCGTAGCAAGGTGGGGATTGGTCTCTTCTCCCAAGTAACAAGCAAGGAAATGGCCTCAAGTTGCACTAGGGAGGTTGAGACTGGATAGTAGGAAAAAAAAATTCTTCACCAGAAGAATTTCCAAACATTGGGATAGACTGCCTAGGGAGGTGATTGAGTCACCACATCAAACTGTTTAAAGGATATGTAGATATGGCACTCAGTGCCACATGGTTTAGTGGTGGACTTGGCAGCGTTGAGTCAAAGGCTGGACTTCAATGGTCTCAAAGTTCTTTTCCAACCTGAATGCATCTATGATGTTACTAGAACAGTTCTGGATAGCACAAATGTATAGTTAGTGATGGAACATTCATGCTGCATGTATTATTGCAGATTCTTATACTCTGCTCCTCTGTACTGTACTATTACCCAGAATTTTTCTCAGGATGATTGTCTCTGTCCTAAAGCAGCTGAGATGTGTAATGAGACACCGATGCTGACCTAAAACTCTGTTTCCCACCCAATGCAACCCTGTTCTTTCTTAAGGTTAATATATTTGCAATAAACATATCAGCATCTGCCATGTCCCATCCTTTCATTTTATTAAAAAAAAATCTATTGTTGACCAAAAGTTTTGCTGTATTTTCTACTGATGCATAATTTATGTATCAGTATGTGTATGTGTTAGCACTGTACATGAAGGATGTGACCTTACTCAGAGAACTTCAAGATTATGCTGCAGGTTAGCACTTTGAGAAAGCTGTTTTAATTGAATGATGTTTGCAAACACTTTTCTTGAAAGTCTGAGGTAACAGAGAGTAGCAGTGTAACATGACGGTAAGCTGTAAATATTTGACCTTTCCATCATTTACGCAATAACATACTCCAGGGTGTGATGTTGAAGCATAATATTAACCCAGCTCACCTACACTGAGTTTAGCATGCATGCTGTTATCATACAATAATGGGCACCCTGGAATGTTTTATGGAAGTATAAAATGCCAGATAAATTGCTAGAGGGGATCTCTTATGTCTCTATATTTTTCGAATGATTAGCACAAAGTTGTATTTTAAAACAAACAAAAAACCCACTTAAACATTAATAGCTCTTAAACAAATCCAAAGGTTTTCTAATTATTATTATTTATATCTATTTGTTGGTATTCAAAGCTGAATTACACTAGGAAATGTTGCCATAATCTCTAATATAAATATATCATAGCAGAGAATGCCTGTCTGAGAGAGAGTAATTGAAGTAGATAAGCTGGTTAGTTTTGTAAATAAATGCAATTTCCAAAGAGGGTTAAGGACCTATGGAACCACTTTGCTTCCAAGTTTGGGTATTTTCAAACTACTCAGTAGCTCAGTAACAACAGCTTATTACTTCCCAGTGCTTTGACACACATGTATATTTTTTTTCTCTTCCTTGTGTTTTACTATGTACCTTGACACCATTACTTGATGGCCCTTTTTCATTTTGCCTCTTTTGCACATTCCTCTCATGTAGGAATTTTCTTTGCCTCTTTATATTCAGTAAGTGCCTTAATAAGATTTAAAAACAAGAAAAATATATTTTAAAAAACCCACCTAATAATTGAATTGGAAATACTTCCATGTAGATATGAAATTGTCTTGTACTTTTATGCTGAAGCCA
>VZUA01024686.1:28763-42459 GCA_013401035.1 Horornis vulcanius | reverse complement strand
CCAGCACTGGGCACAGGCTGTTTCTTTCTCAGCAAGCACCACGCAGGCTGGGACCCATGGGATCCATGTGCTCCATGGGATCCAGCTGCCCTGTGATTGCTTTGAACGTTTGTATGGATGTACTTCCCTCACACACACATGCAGAACCATGGCCGAAGCCACACAAACCCACCAGATTTACTGAGCAGCCCTGGAAAAACCACTAATAAACCATTAATTAGCAGCTACTGCTGCACTGTGCCTTCATTTACAAGGCTCACTGGATAAAGGAACATGGGCACCATTGGGGTCACTTCAGTAAAGACAAGGGTCATTCAAATGACTTGATCTTGATTTTAAAAAGACATTTGCTTATATATGGTGTGTGTGTTAAAACGTCTTTTTGGCCAGAGTTACTGTCAATAAAAAAGATTTTAATCTTCTAATTCCTACACAAATCCCTCATTTGGCAGCAGCACTGTCAAAACTATCTTAAGAGTTGACCAAGTTTTAAAAAAAATATTTCCCTGCCCTTGTTCTTACTTTGAATTTTCTTCATGGGCAAATACAAATATGTGAATGTGTAGATTTTTAAATATGGATAGGATGAAAGAGAACCAGTTTGTTTTTATGAGTGAGGTATTTCTTATCCACATTGGCCAGAAAGAAAGAACAACCGAATTTTTCACAGTAAGAGGTTGCTCTTTCTGTTTGTCAGCAGTTTAAAAAATAGTAAACAGAAAGTTTTATCAATTACAACTAAAATATTCCTCCCTAACATTTTCTTTTTTTTCCAAATAGCATCATGGTCCAGGTACTCATGTAACCTCAATTGCTTCAAATATTATTATTATATCATAACATTATATTATTATATTTAGGAGGAAGTAAATGCGACAAAACCTTCAACAGATTTCTGTATTCAACTGAAAGCAGAAATATCATCAAAGTAACTATATATACTATCACAAAGCAACTGCAAAGGCTTTAAACATGACCAAATTCTAAATAAATGCCAAGTCTTAATAACACCCATCATTTGGGGACAAAAAAAAAAGAAGAGTATACTGATTTATGTCCTGGGGCACAAGAGCAGTGAGTACAGTGATAAGCTGAACACAATGAGACCCATCAGCCTTGAGTCACGGTAATCTCACTGCATGGATGGAAAAGGTCACCACAGATGGATCAAACTGGAATGATTTGTATAATAATACTCAATTCTTATATAATGTTTCTCAGCAGTACTTTGAAGGCACAAAGGAGGTCAGCATCATTATTCCCATTTACCTATGGAAAACCAAGCACATGGGAAAGAAACCCACTTAAAACTCTCATAGGGAGGCTTTAACTGCAATACACAGAAAGTCATCCCAAACTGAGCCTCCTTGGCACTGAAGCAAATTCAGAATAAGAATCTGCCAGTGGATATATGTATGTTTCTCTCAGAACAAAAGTACTTTACTTCTACATAAATTATTTTTCCATCCTTCAGTCACCACTATTGTTTCTTCTCAGGGAGAGAAACCACTGTTGCTGTAATTTCATATTAAAAATAAAAATCACCACTATATAACTATTATTCTTCCTGGTACTTGTGCAATGATTTTACTGGCACACAAAAAGAAAAATTCAATTTAAATGATCTTCAGCTTCAAGCAGTCACAGATAAAGTTATTCATGTTTATGTACATGTGTGCTCACATGCACACTCTAAACAGCTCACCATAATAGTTTAAATCATTATGTGCCACTCTAAACAGCTTAATTTCACATAAACAACGTGCACTCCTATACAAATACGAGGCTAAAGAGATTTCAGTGATTTTTTTCCTGTATAACTAAATCTATTAGGTCTGCAGCTTAGTTGCAAAGATAATCAGAAACAATGTCAACTGGAGAATCTATAGAATCTGTCACAGCCAGTTTGAAGGAGACCATGGCTGATGGGGAGAACAGCCCAACCAGCTGGGGTTACACACAATGCATACATCAACAAAAAAAGCCATTGAATTTTCAAACAAAACACCAAGGAAGTGTTGGTAATTTGGATTTCATATTCAAGGCTCTAAACAAATGTTCACTTTTTTAAAGTGTCTCAATGAACAGCCGTTTTTAATAATACAACCTATGGCTTGACAACGAAGGCAAAAACCCCAGCTCAGAGCTGTGAGATACTGGCAGCCCATTGGGATACTTTGCAGTAACATATGTGATGTGTCCTCAGGGTCTTCTATTACACTAAGACATTTACTGATCTCCAAGATCAGTATTATAAAAGCATATAGAAAAATGGAATTATTATTGTGCTATTAGTAAGCAAATAGTTTCTTGGTAGATTTCTTCATTTGTGCCTTGCACAGAATTACTGGGCTACAAACCTAACTTTAAAAATTCCATAAAGGTGAAATCAAAGAGAGCTGTAGAGAAGAAAAAATAAAAGTTTTTCAATGTACTTCAGGCTAATATAGAGCAGTACAATTTCAGTCTTTTACTGTTCAATTTGAAACAAATCTACAGGAGTTAATAGCCATATGAATCTGAAAGTACCAGGCACAGGCCTATGGATAACTGCTTCTGATGTCTTGGTCATTTTAGCAGATCTCCTCAAGCATATGATGAAGTACTTCTATTACAGTAGCCCTGTACAATAAGTTTTTAAAACACCAGCCCTGGCAGGACGTAGTAAAAGACAGGTACTGTGTAATAGAAAGATGCATTGAAACAAAGCTCACTGTGCAGTTGTATTAGAAATGAAGATTCCCACCCAAAGCAAGCTCTCTACAATTATAATATGATTAATGGCTCCCCCCTCATGGAGCCTGTTGCAAGATTGGTGCTCCGTGGCTGGACTCTGTTTTCCCTCCACAGAGCAGTAGAGAACAACACGTAAACCCATAGGAACTGGGAATACAGTAACAAAGAAGCATTAACCAAGAACAGCAGGATTCCTCAAAACCATTGTGTGAGTCTACATTACACATTTTAAGATAACAATACTGTACCTATGTGTACCTATGGCCCCAGCAGCAGAAGATACGCACAATCCCATTTGCCCCGTGGCAGCCTCTCCTTCCCCCTACGCACACGTCCAAGCCGGTATCCCGGGATTTAACCGGGCTGTTCCAGCCGCCAGTCCCACTCCGTATCCCGGGATTTAACCGGGCTGTTCCAGCCGCCAGTCCCGCTCCGTATCCCGGGATTTAACCGGGCTGTTCCTGTTCCAGCCGCCAGTCCCACTCTGCTGCGCAGCCACTGCCTCCGCAGTGGACTGCAGGGGCTGATGATGACTCATTGACCCGTAAGCTTTCAAGTGATACCTGATTGCAAATCCTGATTTTATCACAGCGTTTCACACCCAGGCAACTCCAACATATCCTTGGGACTCTCTAAGCTGCACACATCCCTGTGCATGCAGAGGGGACAGGGGGTGGTTTTATGGGGCAAGGGGTAACACAGACACGCCCTCTACTTGGAATCAGCAGAAAAACCGTTTGATTTTCCATTATTGTAATAGACATCAACAGGATTACAAAATTTCAAGCATGTAACTTAGTGACTGGGTGTGTCTCCCAAACAGATTAACTTTTAAATCCTCACTTTACACCTGCAACTTTTTATCATGAACTACATAGGTCTGGTTGAATTCACCACAGCTTACAACAATTACCCCAAACCAAAGGCAGAGCTGCCACTATCCAACTCATTCACAAACCTAATTACACCTGCTTAAGGACTAACTTGAACTATTCTATTGAATCATTTTAACAGAATGGGCCAACTCCACAGACATTTTGCCACTTAAATCAGGATTTTGCCTGAACGATGCATCCAGTTCCTTAGCTCCTGTCAATCAACCTTACTGGACATCAAAGTTCTGTTGACACCCAGGAGCACATCAGTCTTACTAGCATGGATCCTCCCAGGAGTTATCTGCCAACAGGCACAATCCATGATGGAAAACGAGAATACTTGACACATACAGACAGACCTATTCCCAAGGCTGCAAACAGCCATCTGTGTCTCCAAAACTTGAGAGGAAGCATCACTTTTCCATTCAACCAAGAATATTCACTTACTAAACAATGAGAATCAGAGCCATTTTTTTCTGTCTGGGAAAACTAAAATGCAGGTCTTCTACAGGAATAATTGCAATCACTAGTAATTACAGGTAAGGAAATGAAGCACGGCCAGCCCATCCTGTCACAGCTGAACAATTTTGATTGCAACAATAAGAAACTACTATGTCAAAGACCAAGTGAAAAGGCGGTATCCTGAGTGTGCTGCATGGGCTACCAGAATATTTTACCCAATGGTGGTCCTCTCACAAGCAGTCCCTGGCATTAGGTGAGTACCATGGCCATCGTCAAAAGCCATCTGCACGTGGCATTCCCTCTCAGATCCAATGAGTGCTCATTCCAAGCAGAAGAAACAAGCTCCAAAGGGAGGGGCTTTTAGCCAAAAGAGCCTGTTACCTATGAGATAAAGGCAACACATGCAGGGAAGTGAACTGTCCGTTGAACTAGACCTGTTCACTAAATGAAGTGAACATTTGAGTTGATGCTCTGCTGAGCAGGAAAAAAAATCTGGTTCCCTTCAGAATTAGGCAGCAGTCTTCTTATGACGATTACAAATTTGGATGTATATGCTTTGATTCTGCAATCATCACATTTACAACATCAAATTCCTTAGTCAATTTGCATTGCATTTAGATACACTGGGTATTAGAAATGTTTTTTCCTCTAGACATCATCTACACAAGGAATAAAAACATAAATACTAAAAGTATTCTAAAAAGCCTGAATGAAAAAAGCTGCAGCAGGAAGATGACAATATTCACTAACAAACACAGGAAACAAGCTATAATAAGAAAACTGAACCCTCAAATAAACCAAACAACCTGTCAACCTAGTTAGAAACTTTTTCAGATTTAAAAATCAGCAAAAGTGACACAGCAGTACTCTAAGACTTACAGATCAGATTGCAATACCTAAGCAGCCTGTAAGCATTAACTTCTCCCAGAGCAAAATACACCAGGAAAACACCCAGAGGCTGTGCATGGACCCTAAAGGTAAAGGACACTGAAGGCATGGTGGGAAAGATAAATGGAGCCTGATCAAACAAACGCTGCAACGGCAGCAACAGAGTAATTCCCTCAGATGGTTCAGGGGAAAAACTTGCACAGAAAGGAGATTTTGAATACTGAGCCTGTGAACGGAAGAAAAGCAGAGAAATCCACTTTGAAGTGCAAAGGTCACGTGATCAGCTACTTTGATTAGGCATTTTCAGTGAAACAAAGACAGAACGTTTCCCCAACACAATGATTATCTCGCGGTGGTAAAAGCTGTGGAAGGAGACTGCAATATCTGTGTGAGCACAGGAACAGCAACAGCTGACTTGGTGTCTCAAGACATCCTCGTGCAGTCTGAAACAGCATCCTCAAAGAGCCAGGCAAAGGGACAGGGCAGTGGCTCACCTACAGCATTCTTCAAAATCAGACCCAGTAAACCCAGAATTTCAACAGATTTCATAGAAATATAAAAGATCAGGGTTCATAAATAAAAAGGAAGACACTTTGCAAGGAATTTTCTATGTGCTCAAGGTTCAGCACAGGAATCTGAAGTGTTCCATTAATGCAATACTGCTTGAGCTAGAATCAAATAACAAACACAATTACCTTTTTGGAAAGAAAAGAAAAATGAAATTTTTTTAAAGCAAAATTTCTAGCCCTTGAAATCTGATGCTTTCTAGAAGGTCTTCATTAGAGAAAATGGCATCTCTCCTTTATTCTTCAACATATCATAAATCAATCATGCTTAAGTCTAAGAATACTATGAAGGCACATCATAAATAAGCCTATATATGCAGCAATAAATTGCCTTTATTTTTACTACAGAAAATTATTTAATTTAAATAATGAAATTAAAAAAAAAAAACAAAACCCAAACCAAATGGCCTTCAGTAGGAAGCTCACAAAGCCCTGTTAGGAGATAGTGGATCTGAATGCCTGTTTGGAGTTTTTCCCCCCTCCTTAATTTCCAGAGTTCAACAGTGGACACACCAAAAGAAGTAAGTAAAGGACACTTTGGACTGAAAGTAAGAGACAGCTTAGATACTGCCTGTATCTGTACAAGTTTTCCCAGCTTTTATGGAATATTTGATGTTCTAAGAAGAGCAATCCATTGTGAACAAGATGTTTTATTTCAACAGAGATGGCAACGATTTCTAATTAGACAGCAAGGTAAAAAAACCCCATATCATAACATTTTATAAAATATACAAAAATGGAGGTAATAATGCATCCATGATCCCAGAAGCAACATCTGATAAAGAGTGGGATATGGGTCACTGGGATATTCCTGACAGTAATTACCCATATTTTATAATGTTATTCAGTTATTTTCTGGACAAATCAATTGTTTGTTTCAGAAATTATTTGAAAATGTTGCACTTAGTCTTTTTCCCTAGCATCTCAACACAATAATCACAAAACAATGAAGTACTAAGGGCAATTACCTCACCAATGTGCAATAAATAATTCTCAATAATTCTCCACCAGTCTGTCATGTTCTGCAAAGTTTAGAAAACTAGGAAGATACTGCAGCTCCAGCCATTTTCTGTTTAGACTGTCTCATTTTCTCAGTCTCTGAGATCTGATGAGTCAAAAATCAACCTTCCTGCTACTACATGCACTGGTTTATTGCAGTGGATAACAGCAAATCAGTATTTACTTAGAAAGGTTGATTGAAATGTTTCCTGAACTCTAAATCCTTGAGTTTTCTAATATAGATAAGGGGTTTATTTTACTGGAATACCACAGCTGTTATGACTGATCATAAATTGTTTTTGACTCAGAAGTGATTAATCTGGAAGTGCTAAGATAAAACAGGATAGGACAAAATATAATTATTGTAAATTGTGCAGAACATTTAGAAGTATAATATCATGCTTAGCCTTCTCTGTCTTTTCGGGTGCAACAGAATCAGGGAACTTTAAGGGTGGGGTAGAAATCAGGAAATTCAGCATATTATTCACCATCAAAGAATGAAAATAAGAGCTTATTTTATCCTCTTACTATTTTTGCTACACCTTTTTCCCTCTGAAATTCTGAAGACCTTCCCATCTGTACCATTGACACTTACATATTGGTATTAAACAACTACCAGTGGGGATGTATGAAATATATTTTGAACATTTAAATTCTGAGTATCCCAAATGTGAATCAACCATATGCAGTGAAATAAATCTTAATGTATGTATCAAATAGAATTATCTTACCTTTTGTTGGACTCTGGTTCTGATCTATAAATCCTTTCAAGTCTCCATTTGTGGAAGTCACACCAACCTGAACAAAACATTTTTGAAGTCTTAAAATATGATAAACCTTTCTATGTTTTCTAATATGCAACTAATAATATTATGAAAGCAACTTTCTGCATTATGAAACATCATAATCCTATAGACAGTAGAGCCTAACAAGAGCATGAGACTCAAGACAAGGTATCCAGGACATTTACTGTGTATATATGAAAAAAAACTCCACTTTTAACTAAGTTGTTACCTAAAAAACACCCTGAATATTCTGACCATGTACTACATATGACCCAAGCAGCGCATTATGGCCATTATGGTGTAAGGCACCATCCCCTCCAAGTCAAAGGGAGCAGCTGCCACCAATAACAGCAGAAATCTGCCCATGTCCAGTTGCCTCAGTACTAAGCTGCACAGTCTACAACTCTGAGATGTAACTATTGACCATTCTAAATACATTCCCCAGTCTTCAGAGATACACTGATTTACTGAGGGTAAGTTACTGGAGACATGGAAAACTTAAATATTATACAGAATAGTGCAACTCAGATTTTGGCATGCACACAAAGCCAAGGAAGGTGTAGTTTGTACAGAAAAATACAAGATCACAGCTCCTGGATGAAGAAGGAAAGAGATGGGAAGTTCCTCACATCTCAACCTCTTTTTAAAATATTATAAAATTTGAATACTTCTTTAAATCATTGGGACAAAGGGTTCCACTATTCAAGTTAAAAGAAGGCAACCATATCATGAAGGATCAAACATTTTGCTTAATTTTACAGACGTATGTAGCAATAATGGAACCTGTGCTGGGGCCACTCGAATTTTAATACACTCAAGTTGGAGCACCATTTAATTTTAGGTAAACAGTAGCAACTTAACTAAAATAAACTAGACAAGACAAAATAATACCTACTATAAGCATTTCAGTCTCCCAATTCTGATTAGAGACCTTGCATTCAGCAAATAATTTTATTGTGGAAAATCTGCACATAGCATTGTGACCGACTCTTGAAAATACTTCCACTAAGTTCTTTCCCCTTCAGGAGACACGTAAGAAGATCAACTGTTTCTGCACTCCTCTAACTGTAAAACACTGCCCAAATGAGCTCAGTTATGTGCTTCTACAAACAAGCCCCTCGAGATGCTCACTCCAGTCCTCAGTTTATCTCAGACACTGTCTGTATCGGACTGGCTCTTTCCTGCCCTTCCTGGCACACCCAGCTAGACCCTCCCACACCCTCAGGCGCTTGGGCAGTTGCGGTGTCCCCAGAGGCTGTGTCCAAAGGGGGATGTCCCATTTTCTCTCCCATTCCCGGGCTGTCTCCCAGCAGGTGGCAGCGGTGCAGCAGCGATGCAGCCGGGCTGCGGATGGCCCGAGCAGGAACGCCCAGATTGAAGTAGGGCAAGGAGAGGAAGACATAAAAACAAAGCAAAACATCTCCTTAGCACGGTTTGGTAGCAGATACATAGGGAAAAGAGCAGCACTCCAGGATCTCTTGTGCTTGGGCACAAGGAACATTCACGTGCTAAGAGGTCACTGTGGTTCCTTACACTGAGAATGTGTTCTTGAGATGTTTAACCAGAGGCTGGCATGGCTGGAAATTGCACTGTGTAAAGTATTGCAAGGCCATGGCAGTGCCCAGCCAAGAGGAAGAGGCTGCACTGCTCACACCTCTGCTGCCTTCACACAAACAACAGTGTCAGCTTCCCCCATGACCTCTGCCTGCCTCTGCAGCAACTAGAACAACACTAATGGGAGAAATTTTATATTCAGGGAAAGAATAGGGCTCCACAGGGATAAATACCATGTTAGATTATGGGTCTCAACTCATTCCAAGAGAAGGGATTACAAGCAACATCTTCAAAGACAGCACTGAAATTTGTTGAATTAAATGTTCAGCTCTAGATCTACAACTGTACATTTCCCTATCAGTTCAGATCAGGTTTTTAATCAAACACTAAAGACGACATACATATACAGTGTAGAATGAAAATTCTAACTTTTACATTTAATTCTCTGAAAGATTTAGAAAGAAGCGAAACAAAGTACTTGAGAGATTTTTTTGCATGTATGTTGTACTTCAGGGATCCAAATGACACAAAATTACAGAAATTCACTTTGCACATAAATATGTTGTTATCATTACAATGGTCCTAGTAGTATTTATAAAGAGCAGCACTTTTCTCAATTTTACAATCCTTATATCTAAGTTTAGAAGAGCTTGAAAACAAACTTGAATTTCATGAGAACTGAAGTGACAAATGTGGCAGATCTAAAAGAATTTGTTTCTCTTGCAGAAGAATGATCCTAACCAAGCCCTCAGAAGAAGCAATGTGTGATGCAACATTATGCTACTGCTGCACAGCAAGACCTTTATAGGATTCCATCTCAGTGTTCAAGAGGTTCCAGGCCACATTGTTATCTGAGACAGACCACACACTGCTTTTGGGAATCTTGTACTGTAACAACTCCTAAACTGAAATCAGCAGACAATCCAATGCTTAACTGGTATCATTTGTTACTTTCTGTACTGCTGGTGTGATATTTCTACTTCATAACATTGGCCCAGAGTGTCTGTATTACTGGGGATGGCAGGAGCTGGACTCCTGCTTCTGTTCATCTGCTGCACAAGGAATCCAGCCATGGTGGAAGATGAAGAAAGGACTTGGCAGGCCTTTGCAGACTACTAAATATCTTTGAGGTTGATCTTTCCTGTTTAGGTGATAAAGTTTCCGAGAGGGTGAGGGGAAAGAAAAAAAAAGTCACAGCCAGAGTCTTGGATGGGGGTCGCTTGCCTTGTAGCCCAGCCTTCCCTACTGCTTGGCTGGGCAAGTGTCCGTGACCAGCCTCAGCAGTTAAACTTTTTTCCATGCTGTCATGTGAAAGGAGAATATCACAGCCATTTAACTGACCTTATCTATGGCAAGACAGCCACCCTCTGAAAAGCACTGACAAATAACTACAAAATCAAAACTAACAGTCTTATTCAAAAAACCTGCTGAAGTTATATTACTCATTTGTTTGAGTGATGAAACTAAAAATTTGTTTGAGTAAACTAAACTAAAAATAAATTACCATGAGCATTTGCTCTTTGTTTTCTCCATTTGTTCATACTGTTTTGGTGTCTGTTTAACCTGAAGGACCCATGGGAAAGGAGATACAAAACAGGCAAGAAAAAAACACATTTTCTCATGTAAGCAAAGAATGAAATAACCCAGTTGGACAGGGTGATTTGAATTACATTTGGGTACAATGTATATGGTGAGCACATAAACATCTCTTTCCCAAGAGAAACTGTAACTTTTATTCAACATTTTCTTATTCATAGCTTCCTTGGTTGGATTAGTTTTCTAAGGAAGGTCAAATTACCCACAAACAATATTCCACAAGCAGATACCAGAAAGGGTCCTGCATTGAAAGAAAATGAGCAGTGAGCCCAGCCTGGATAGTTTTCCCGCCACACACTCAAAGAGCTGGGAAGGAAAAACAGTGATGAGGAATGTTATTCACCTTGGATCCACACTCAGTCTATGGGAATGTTCTGGCACCTGCTTGAAGCACGTGCTGCCTTGCACAGAAGGTTGTTCTACACAGCTTCTTGCAAGGTGAAAAGCCATTCCAGCCATAACTCACCGCACAGGGCCATGAGGCAGCAGGAGCACAGACATGCCCAGTTGAGGGGCAATGATTGCAGAATGCAGAGGTGGCAGCTTCCTGCTGTGCACAGCAGGAAGAGAAGAGACATGCCCTTCAAGAGTTTCCTGGAAGATGTCCAAATTCCAGAACTTTAAAATTTCCTTTCTTGATGCTTCAACATAAAGGAAAATGATGGAAGTATTCCCACAAAGAAGCTCTCTCCCTCAACTCACTCTGCAGATCACTAGACCATTTCTGACACTGTAACAAATAGTAACCTTACATTTGAAACAGGTTTCCAGCTGCAGAAACCCCCAGGAATATACAGAATCTAAACTCTGCAACTCTGCAAATTCAGAAGCATTATTGCCTCCTAACAACATCAGGAAACACCAGGGCTGACACTATCACCCTGAGTGTGCAATTCTGAGTAACCAAGGTTGAGAAAACCCTAAGAAGTGCTACCAATAAGGGCACAAAGCATGTGACTGCTATATGAACAGGTAAACATGAAAACTGAGTCCTATGTTCATCTGCACCACAGTAGATGACTTTTAAAAAAATAAACCCATAAATATTAGGTCCCTGACTAGGTTTGCATGAGTTTGATATGCAAAATTTCAAAGCATGCATACCGACAAAATATTTCTTCCCTAAAGTAACCATAGCATTGTGCTAAAGTAAACAACAAAATTACAGTTCTATATTCAGCACAAGAGTAGGTTACCCAGACTGAATGTCACATTTGTCCTCGGAGAGTTTCAAAACCCAAAGCCCTGATGGAGCTCTGAACAAAACACCAAGCAACTGGGTTCCAGTGTCACAAGAGCTTTACACAAAGCATCGGAGTAGATGGCCTCCTGAAATCCCTTCCAACCCATACCACTGTGTAATGACTATTACACAACACTCCATGGATTTCATTGGGATTGGTATTTATCCTTTGACTGCATCGAACAAAAGGTCAAAGCCACAAATGACCTGGATTTGTGCAGCTGTCCCACATACATCAGTAGAATTACTTATTTGTACTAGAGTTGAATATGACCGAAGAAACAATAAGCAAAGAGCTTTGAATGTACACATCAATTTATTTTATGTCTTGGTAAGTTTGAATCAAAAAGTGAGATATAAGACACCTCAAAGTCTGGATCTACAAACCAAATGAAGCTATTAATAAAGCCTACAAAAATTTCCAGCACTTGGGAATTAATTTAACCAAACAATGTCACTGGCACCAATCTAACCCAATATGCACAAAAGCTTTTGCAGTTACTGAACAAAACACAAAACTAGGCTACCTGCATTTTTAGTGTGAGGTACTTCTTTGGTGGTGTTGGTTCCTAAATCCACTCAGATTTAACTAGAATGCAAGATGTCCTGTCAAAGGCAGTCAACAGGCAAATTGCCCAGGACCCAAAGCCATACTCAATTCACTGATGACCAGGATTAATCAGAACTGCTCTCTATACAAGCTGTGTACCTCAAGAAGCACAGCTAATTAAGCAGAAAATTAAGGTCAGGATGTTAAGACTTTTCATAAGCTTTCTCAGAACTCGGGACAGAGGAGTCAAATATAGAGCCTTGAGACACCACTACAGGTTGGTTAATGAGCAAGCAAAGAAATGAGAAGGAAATCAGAAACCAAGAGTGTACTAACAGTTGCAAAATAATATGCTGTCTTTCTGTACTTGAGATCTGAGACTCAGACTCAGTAGAAGGATTTTACAGAGGTGCAAGGGTGAGAAGATTCAACAAAATGTGCAGCTTTCACGTAAGTTTGAAGAAATGTTAGAGGAATCACAGACTCACAGAATATCTCAAGCTGGAAGAGACCTGCAAGGATCAATATGAAAACAGCATAAAGCATTGCCTCAGTTATCAACCTGACCCACAGCTGAGTAAACTCCACATGCTTAAAGAGCTTCTAACCAGTTTAAATTTATCAAAATACTGCAGATGAAGGGGTACATATTTGTGGTATACAAAAATCAGACAAGATTTCTGAATTTGAAGGTCTTTTTGATTGATTTCTTATATTTGTCTACACAATTCTGAAAGTCAGAAGTGACTGGCAAAGTGCCAATATGAAAAGCATATTTGAAAAGCAAGGTTGAACAGTTATACTTACATTTTTTGCCGTCATGTCAGACAGTATTGCTTTATATTTCATAAAGCCATAAGATATCCTTTTTCATCTTCACAGAGTCCTTAAGATGAACATCCTGTAAGAAAGTTAATGAAATACCTTAATGGAAACCCAAGCTTCTGATAAAATAATCACCACAATAGTCAGGTTCTGCAGAGATATTAAAAATTTTCACTTCTTGGAACAGGCAGAGATGAAATACAAAGGTCCAACTTCCATAAAGGCCTAACTACATTAATGTGCTAGAAAAACCATGTTATATCACTATAAATTTTGAAATTAAAACTATGCAATCTTTTGCATTTAATGTAGATTGGCTTTAAAAATGGAAGTGAATTACTTCTCTCCACTGTCTCATTAGCCACCACCAACAGAAAAGGCTTTTAATGAAATGTATATATACAGAAAACATTTAGAATTTTTAGGAAACATGCAAGAAAAAACCATTCAGCTCTAATTCATCTTCTAAATATTTTCATGCTTTTTAAAAACCTGTGTAGTTAGAGTTATAATATTAGAATTCCAGGAAAAGACAAAAATTTTGGTACCAGAAAATAAAGTGACTTATTTTTTTAAATGAAAGCTTCCGAAAATCTTACACAAAATGGAAGAAAAGT
>VZUA01024686.1:7693-17924 GCA_013401035.1 Horornis vulcanius | reverse complement strand
CTTGGCGGCGTCTGCCGGCCGGGAGCGCCCATTGGCCGCCGCTCCCCGTGACGTCTGGCGCCCTCCCCGTGCTATTGGCCCGGGCCCGTGTGTGTACACACACCGCCCGCCAATCCGCGGGGCCGGGGCCGGGAGGGCGGGGCGGAAGGGCGTGGCCTGCCGGGACCCGCGGCCTTCGTCTCTCCCTCGCGGCGCGCGCCGGGCGCTGTCAGCGCCGTGTGGACCCGGGTTCGATCCCCGCGACGGCTCCAGGCGGCCGCACCTGTCCCAGCGGCGCCCGGGTGCTGCGGGCGGAACGAAGTGTATAAATACACAAACACATAAATATATATAGGCCTGTATTTACATACAGCGCGCGGCGCCGCGCTGGCTGCGGCCGCCGGCCGTGCCGCTTATCTGCGAGGCGCTGGTGGGGCTGCGTTCCGGGATGCAAAGTTCAGCCCCGCAGCGGGCCCGGCGCCGCGGGCGCTGCAGGAACGTCCGGCCCCGGCGCGGGAGCCGGCGGCAGAACGAGGCCAGGGTCGCCTCTGCACCGTGCCCGGGCCCAGCTCCGCGTTCCCCCTGCGAACAAAGGCTGCCGGGCCAACAAAGCGGCGGCGAGGCCGGGGAGCTGCGACCTCGCCCTCGCACCTCCGCCCCCGCCCTGCGAGACCCGGGACCCTCCCCGCAGCCGCAAAAACCCAGGCCCAGCTCGGCGCCTTTGAAAAACCCCAAGAAGTGTTTGATTTCAACATTTCCTTACAGCTTAAAAAAACTGTTTCAACAAAGCAGGGTTCCATATTCTTACAGAGACCATATAGATAGAAAGCACTCCTGGGAGAAAAAAAGAAAAAAAAAAAAAAGAATTCGGCACTGGTTCCATTCAAAGCAACGATGCAACATTTGTTAAATCTTCCTGGAATGCAGCCAGGCACACATCCACGGCGTGCAGTTACCCATTTTGCACATTTCTCTAACACAACTTCAGCTTAATGCCACTAAGCAAGCTGAGCAAAACAAGGTTTATGGAGCCACAAACACTATTTATGTGCTTTAGATCCCTGCAGATCATACATATACTAGATTAAACATGGTAAACTTTTGTTTTTCTTGTATTACAGACAGCATTAAATGCTCTAGAAAGATGTATTTTTGATCCTGTCCACTAAAAGGGAAGGAACATCAAGAAAACAGGTGTTCAACCTATAAAAGTGAGTTCCTGAATGTCAGTCTAAGGAAAATATTAGCCAACAAGAGCTTTATATTTACTTCAGTGGGGCAGTTTACAACTGAAAATCTTGCATGTGCCTAGGAATTTGCAGATTGTGGTTTTAGTTTCTTTTCATCCTCTATAAAACAGTTTCATGACATGTAACAAGATCTTTTATCAATATTGACAGTGTTATGCAGTGTTATACATTCACATAAGCAACAGAAATACAGACTATTGTGTATTCTCTCGGAGCCCCCTCTAACAGGTACAACCACAGCATGACACATGCCCTGAGAGAAGTGCAGAAGGCACACACTACCTTAAAAAAGGAAGCAAACCAGAAGTGACCAGGTTGGCCGGTTTACTGCACTATTATTAGTTACAACAGCTAAACAAATACTTGAACCCAGCCTCAATAAAGACACTTAGGCTTCACAGATCCCTTTTCGGTTCACTGGTTTATTTAGGTTTTTTTGCAAGAAATACTGATGAGCTGAAGTCAGATACTGGAAGTGATTATGAACATGAAGAATAACCATTTTAACCCCCAAGGACAGAAACAGAAGGAAGGTCACTGCTGTAGTTTGCATTTACTTTCAACAGCAAATTGCAGACCATATATACATATATATACACACACATATATGCACACACTGTTGAGTTTGAAGGTGGTGAAACAATGACCAATTTGCATGACTGTAAATAAACTCCTGACTTAACATTTTAAACCAATACACAATCTTTCAGAACCTTCACAAATCCCAGATTTTACCCCAGAATGAAGGCTACATTGAAAAAACCCTTAGAACTGGGTTTTTTAGATGTGCTAAGGTATGAGCAGCTACGCCAGCCCCGCAGGAAGCTCTCGTGTCTCCCTCCAGAACCCATCTGGTGTCCCAGCCTTAGAACACCACCTTGCTCGCCCTGGCCAGTCAGATCAAGTCAGACCCCTCCAAGATGCCTCCTCTTTCCCATTTTACAATAGATCACTTTTTTGATATTTGCTAGTTTTACTGCTCTCCTGCCAGCCCACAGCCCTTGCTGTGATAACCGACACAAACATTAACCCAAAACAGGCTCTCCCTCCACTAGCATCCCTTTTCTCCTGCTGAACCTGCCCCGACTCCCCATAAAACCTTAAGCTAACACAGTGCCCAGCTTCTGGGTCAGAGCACTGCCTTATTCCCCGACTCACCCGCAGGACTCTCACCTCTTTGTTTTGAGGGGTTCACACCTTTGCACTCTGGCTCAGTCCAGTAACACAACCCCACTGACTGGCAGGAAATGGTTCTTACCTCTTTCCACAAGGTTTCTCTTCAACTGGTGAGCCTCTTGTGCTGTCCCCTGATCCTGGAAATAGTGGGACTAATCAAAGGATCTGGCTACAGAGATTATGTCAGCAGAAGGTGGATTTGAGGCTAGTGAAAGGAAAACAGCTAAAATTTCTGCTTCAAATTAAACAGTGACAGTGGTAAAACTGTTATCCAGAGTGTGTCCTCTAGGACACCACCTGGAACAAGAGGACCACATAATGTCTTGGGTATCTTCTCTCTCTCTAGCTGTGCCATTGCCAGAGTGTAAATGACCATTACATAAAGGTGCAGTATCACGCACATGCTGCAGAGTTGCCTTCAGCAGAATGATTTGAACAGAATCAGGTTCAATCTGCTAAAGCTCTGTCTGGGAGCACTGCAACATTGCCTTCTCAGCCCAACAAAACCTCCAGGCTATCAAGAGAACCAAAGTCAAGGAGCTTTCAACAGAAGGGTAGTAGGTAGACATTATATCTAGGCAGATGTTGATGAAACTAAACTCCCTCAGTAAGAACAAAGTGTAGAATACCAGTGAGTGAGGCACAAAGTTCTGCCCAGAGTGCCAGACTTTAAGACTTTCTGCTTGGCCTTGGAACCAAGAGAACCTTCTTGCTAATGAGCATTTTCTTTAAGCAGTGACTTTGTGGTGACAGAGGAAAATCCCAAGCTGAATACAGGTTAAAGCAAAGTAATTGTTTCACACATCTGTAACTGCAGAATCTTACCTTACAGCAGGACGAGTGGAGGGAATCTTATTGAGGGACTTTATATTAGAGTCTTGGCACTACAGCCTGACATATTACTAGAAATCAGCAGACACACTTGCTTCTGCACTTCATTTAAGGATTAACATTAAAAAAGGTTAAGGAGAATTGGAAAGGTACCCAGAGAAAAGAAATTTGCCAAGATGTAGCACAGCTTGAAAGGCAGAATGTAACAGAACAACAAGAAAAATGGCACATTCAGCTAGGGCTGACAAGTAAATGAGATAGAGTCTGAACACAGCTAGAGGAGATGCTCTAACTCAGGGCACATGATTGAAGGAAACTGAGGAAATTGTGTATGATTTGATCTTCTGTGGATCAGCACAGGAAAATGAATTATAGTTCTTCAGCCCTCTTTCAACAATGTTAAATCTATAAACAATTCTTATCTCCAGTGTCTGTGGAATACAGATCACCCACAGTTTGAGACTGATATTATTCTGAAACTAAAATGTTTAATCATTTTACATTTTGGAAGCTGATTTACACATAATCCTGAGAAAATGACAATAATTTAATATTAGAAATAAACAAATATATAAGAATAATTAACTACACGTTTCTTTAATTACAATTTATTTGTTAAAAAAATACAGAAGTGTTTTATAGCTTCAAAAATAGACTTTTTACTCCCTTTTAGCTAATAATAATAGGATTTTAAAATGGCCTTGAAGATACTAACAGTAAAGATTTTTACAAGTTAGCATACCTGCAACTAATTTTAATGTATCTGTATCTGGCCACACCAGATAGAATTGCTTTTGGTCTTTATAAAATTTTTAAAAATTGAGCTACAAGCTAGCTACAAAGTATCAGCTACAAAAATTCTGGATTTTTTAACAGAGTGTTGAAAGCCTATTTACTTTTGTATTTCACCTTGATCTAGTGCACAAATAATGTGCACAGCCCCCAGTGTCAACCCAAAGGTGGTAGCAGGCCACTACCAAAACAATGCCTTTGTAAGCAATCGAATTCCTCACAACCCAGCCCCAACAATCATTTTGTTTCTTACCAATGCCTAGGGGAATAAATGTGCTTTTTACCCTTCCTTGATGATTAACATACTCAAGATTTTAAAGATCCAAGGGGAGGCGAGTTGCTCAGTAGAAAACCCATCACAGCCCATGTGCAGTACATGGTAGGATTTGAGCAGCTGGGCCACCCAAAGGAGGTCACTGAAGGGACACAAATGCTGCAGCTGGACCACAGCTGCCACAGGGATGATGGGAAGGTTCATTACAGTATGGTCAGTAATCCAGCAGCAGGGGGGGAACTGAAATACCGCACAACTTCTAATACACCATAACAAATTCCAGTTATGGTTTTCTACTGTCCTGGTAACGTCAAGATGTTATAAAATATGGATTAAACCACCTTAATTCTTCTAAAATTAAAATGCCAATTTCTACCAGTGTGGTGAGTGTTTCATTGCTTGCAGCCATGCATCCATAGCAGGTCTATATTCCTCTGAATCCTTTTGGGGCTCAAACACTGCTTCTATTCGCCTTAGCTTCTTTAATTGTTCTTTGTCAGTCCAAAATCCTACAAGCAGAAAATATATTCTCCAGGTCAACTGCAAATATGTTATTTTTGAGTTGTTTTACTCTATTTCCAAGAAATCCAAAGCAGAAGCACAGTAAGAAATGACAGCTTTTCTTTACTCTACCAACAACTTTCTCAAAAGAATTTTTTATATTGTGAAAATCTCTTCCAATAGGATCCACTTGTTTGGAATCCTGACAACAGCACATCTGCTTAACTGGGATGGTTTCCAAGGAACAGCTCTGGTACACTGAAGTTCCCTTAGGTTTCATCCACAAACTGCTTCTGGTTGCAGGTTCTTCTTAATGAAGAAGGGCCACAGAAACCAAGACTTAGCTGCTTTCCTACTGTCTTAAACTGTATAAATGGCAAGAAACAGCTGGTGATACAGATTCCTATTAATTTATGTTATTAAATCATTCCTGTCTGTCAAGGGTCTCAACTTTCTTGCACTTTTAATTGCTGAATAAGTCTTACCCAAGCATATAGCTTTTACCTTCATTTGTGTTATTTACGTATCAAAGCATTCAACAAAAACATGTTTTGTGGGTGCCTATTAAGCAAAACCATCAACAGTTTGTAGCTTTCAGTCTGGTTAACACTATGAAACAATTCTGCGTGAGTAGAGCTGGTTTTCCTGTTAATATTTTGTACTTCCATTCCTGTGAAAGCCTCAAAGGATAAAGGCTGTGTTCACAGAGCACAGGACATAGCATCAGCAGGAGTGACATTGCTGCAGGTGAGCGTGGTGGCTCCCTGGCCACATGGTCCAGCCCCAGCCAGCATCACTCAGGCAGCACCAGTATGGGAATGGACATGGAGTGCCTGAGTCAAGGAAGAGGAGGTTGCAAAGACAGGATTCACCTTTCTTCTTTAGTAATACATCCTTCTAATTGTACTGTACAGATAAACATAAACACTATTTACCTTAGATTCCCAAAAAAAATGGCTAAAGTATCCTTTGGGGGGGGTTTACAATTATTTGAAGTTATGCCCTTTTTTGTCTGATCTCTTTTCTATTGTATTCACAACATGCATTATAAAGGGGAAAAATAATTTTTAATGTCTACGTACCTGAAGCAAGGCCTGCTAGAAAAGCTGCACCAAGACTAGACATGTCCGTATTTGCAGGTTTTTCTATTTTCTTATTAATTAAATCTGATGTCATCTGCATGACAAAACTATTATTACTGACACCTCCATCAGCCCTATAGGGAGAAGGGAAGAAGTAGTTTAAAAATGTGTTAAGTGCTTATTGCCAGCATTTCAGAAAACAACGTTTGGTATTTCACACTTATGCATAAATCTTCCTGTCACTCATGCACAAATGCATTTCCACTTTATGGGTAAATTTAGAGGACAGAACAAGGTGCCAAAAAAAAGAAGGAAAAAAGTTTATAAGCTCAAGAGAGAAATGGTAGACAGATGAGGACACAGGACACTATCAAAAGCTCTGAAAGTTCTGTCTTTTAAAACTATACATCATCTTGGCCAAAATGTTAGGGTTTATAACAGAATCTTTACATAGTTACCACCACAATATGACAACAGTCAAAACAATTACACCAAACAAATCCTTTCACATGTTCTCAGATCTGGAAAAGTATCTTTTTCCTTACTACCAAATCTTTGTATTAGTTAGCTAAAATGTCTTCACAGTTGCTTCTTTTAAAGAGGAAGTTCAGAATGAGGCTTCTGTCTATTTTTTTGAGACCAATTTAATGGAGAAAACTAGAAGTTATCAGTGCTGATCTTTAATCATCTGAGATTTCAAAGTAATTACTCTTGCAAACAAAATACCTATAACAAAAAGCAATCTTTGAAATGTCCGAGATAGGTACATTATGCTCTTGTACTCCAATACCAGCTATGTATGGAGCTGTTGCTCTATCAAATGTGGTGCAGAGAAGACATCTAGTGTTTATTGCTACAGAAAGTGTTGGGTAATAAAACTCATTAGTCGTAGGACATGTGGACTAAAGCTGAGGGCTCTTTCTCTGTGCTTTCCTTGATGGTGTTGAGACAATCAAAGAAAAGTAATAGGAATCTATAGAAGACTAATGAAAACAATGCCCAGAGACCAGGAAGGAAGGAGAACAGGACAAAAGGTAAAGAAATGAATGAATTTATGGGATAAAAAAACCCAACAAAAAATCAAAGGTAATTGACAGATGCAAAAGATGTGTGAATGTAAGGATTGGCAGAGCAGTTTGCAACCTTACTAGAGAACCCCACTGAGTGTATCTCATTATGTTTTAACATTTAGTCCACAAGCTGAATTGCTACTGATTTTATTTAAGTAATAAAGACACTACATAAAACTGCAATTTTATATCCATGAATATTAAATAACATGATCATGCAATTTAAAGTTTACATTGCAATGTAAATGGAATCAGAATTATAATGCTCCCTTAGGCTGCATTTCCACATTTCCCGTATTTTAAGAGTTTTCTAAGAGTTTGCACTTTTAATGGGACTTCTCAAAATTCAGATGCAATTTTCTATGTTAAAAAGCTTCCTAAATAAAAAGTACCTTCCTTCCTGGTACTTTTCATCTTGTCTTTAAACCCCTAACCCCCACTGTTTCTTTACCTTCTTTACCCTGTTTCTTACCTCTCTCCCAATATGTGATGGAAAGCAAAAACATTTACCTCCTCTCTCTTTGGTACTCTTGCTTATTTTTCCACTGAGAGTTTAATTTCTGTCTACATGCCTGTCAGTCTATTCTTCCTTTGCAGAGGCAAAGGAGGGATGGGAACGGTCGCCTCTGCTCCTGACTGCAGTGCCATGCTGACCCCTGGCTGCCCGAGGGAGGAATTTTGTTGCCGAGCTTTCTGAGCCTTACAGGGCTGGAGCTTCTGACAACTGGTGTGCTCAAAGAAGGTCCCTACCAAAATGTGAACTGTGGTCGTCCAGCAATGCTTAATTCAGCTAGATGTTGTCCAAGCATATTCTAGGAATTACAGTTACCTCACTAAATTTGATAC
Organism: Horornis vulcanius; assembly: GCA_013401035.1. Classification (NCBI taxonomy): domain Eukaryota; kingdom Metazoa; phylum Chordata; class Aves; order Passeriformes; family Scotocercidae; genus Horornis; species Horornis vulcanius. Next base: position 10,123 of record VZUA01024686.1, on the reverse strand, counting down.
GGTTCTTCAAAGAGTAAAGCAAAACCAATGTCTTAACAATTGAATTGTAAAACTAACCTCCCTCTTTCCCTCACAAATAAAACTAGTTTTAACCAATGTCTTCAAAAAATTGTCTGTGAAAGACCCAGCACAGAAAATGTCAGTATGGAAGTATGATGACAAAGGGTAGAATGACCTTTGTGGTAGGCACTGCTATATGCAGTCTAGTGCTATCTGAAAACATGGATATGCCTTCTTTCTAATTTTTGTTTTAATAATGAGAGCACTTCATTACTCCCCTACTAACAATCACCAATGCCAACAGCTGTGGGTAGACTCTACTCCTGCTTAAGTTACATCAACATTTGACTTGGAAATTATCTGCTTCTAAACAGCAATATTTTTACAGAAAGACAAAATGCATAAAGCTCAAACTTGTTTAAAATCAAACAAATATCAAATTTGAAAGTTATGGGGAACTTACCGAATAGTTTGAAGAGGAATGCGCACCTTCTTCACAATGATATCATAAAGCAGTTTGTTTCTTAAAAAAAAATTTAGTTGAATTATGCATTATATATTCCATAAAGTGTTTTCATTATCTACATAGTCAGAAAATAAATGCAAGGCAAGAAAAGCCTCAGTTCTGTTAGAACTGCTGCAATAGCTGAAAAGTTTCTAGAATGCATAAATAAAAAACCCACTGAAACTGGTGTTGGATTTTTGTCACTGTTACAAAGGCACAACTATGGCTAAATCATGGCCCATTCTATAGCAAGTCACTGTAGAAGGTTAATTTTTCCCACTGAAAGTTACTGATAGGTTTCTAGAGATGCAATTGTTGATGTAACAAGTGGCTTAGAGTGAGAAAAGTAGGCCAGCAGTGCTAATGGGAGTTTATCCAGCTATTCTGTAAGGGGAATATCTGAAGCCTTCAAGTTTGACTTCTTCCTGAAACCATTTCATTTAGTAGGAGAAAATCTAAACACAAAGGATCTCTACTTTATTCTAGTAATTTGTATGCAGTATTTGAATGAGATGGATGAATTCTTAACACCCCTTAACATCCCTTTCAAGACACCCATATGTCAGTTCAGAAATGACTACATCTCATGTTCTCATGTTCAGGCTTACAGTGCAGAAGGAAAATGCATTAGAAACCAGCTGCAGCAATTCAGAATGCTGCCCTCCTCCAGACATCTTTTCTGAGCTCTTTGCAGTAGATTTTTATGCCCAAAGCAAAGCTGTTGACTACATGGAAGGAGTCCCACCAGTGCTCCCTAACTGGCCAAAGCCGTTCTCAGCTCCAGTTTGAGGCATGTTGGGGGCTGGCAAAGCAGTGAGATACTGATGTGGTATCACCAGATATCTTTAGCCTTCACAGATCTGGAAGCTGCTGTCCATTCAAATCTTTTAAGACGTTTAAGAGGCCTGTTACTTTGTTTTATAAAACACCAAATTCTCAAACTTTAAACAAAAGCTAATATAAAACTTCCAGCTTCAGGGATACTTTAAACACAGCTGGAGAGGACTACAGCCTCTGACAAAACACTGTCAGGAGAGGAAGGACAAAAAACAGAGAACACTTAAAACATGAGAAAACAACATTATTTAAGCATCTCTATATGGTTATGTAATGAACAAAAACTCTGAATTAACAAATATACACAAATTTATTTGTAAAGTGTTTAAAAAAGTAAGCAGCTAAAACTGCTTTCCAGTGTAACTATAATGTATTGTACAAACTGTAGAAGTCCATGTATCCATTTAACACTGCTGATCTAAAGAAAAGCAAACATAAGAAAATAGAAGCCAGATAATTTAGCAAGCAGTACCTGAAAGCTACAGATTCCAATATGGCTCGAACAAGATGGTTTCTGTTAGTGGAAGGTTTCAGCCCAATGAAAGAGGCACATAAATATGGGTCATCCCCAGAAACCTGCAGAAAAGATGTCACCATGAGTTCAGTGAATTGTATTTGTAGGCTTTTGTGAAAGAAGTTAAAGAGTAAGAAAAAATTAACTTACGACAATAACTGGCAGCATAGTGAAAGAAGAAAAGGGAAAACAATATGTAAGAGGTATATAGTGTTATTTTAGCTTACTCAGTGAACAGTTTAAATTGCTTCTTTTAACAACAAAACATTTAAGTGACTTCTTCCAATTCAGACAAACTAAAAAAGACTAATCCATATAATTTCCCTTTAAAATACATTTAAAGTGTACACTAAGTGTCTAGGACAGGGCATGCTCATATAGTGCTGTTCTCTGACAAGATTTCACACACGCCCCCTCATAAACTGAAAAAAAATGAATTGACTTTTAAAAGTAATACTGAAAAGGACAATATTACTTTTTACTGATGTATACTACAGGCTGTTATCAGTGACACTGAAGGAAGCTGGGCTATCTGGAGAAGAAATTAAATTCTTTGTTCCATTAGCATACAAAT
>VZUA01024679.1:33825-54961 GCA_013401035.1 Horornis vulcanius | reverse complement strand
AAACCAAACCAAACAAAAAAAAAAAGAGAGGAATAGAAGAGGTCTGAGCTTCTTTTGTTTCATGAGAAACTTAGTAGATTGTCTTCATAACTCAGACAAATGCCACAAAAATCTTGTGTTGTTTGTGGGCTCCAGTGGCTCCCAAGCCCTTCTTAGCAGCCCTTTTTAGTGAGCAGCTGGTGGGAACCCCAAAGATGAACCCCAAGGCTTGCATCTGTGTGTGTGTACTTGTATACAATTATAAATTAAATCCCCTCTCTGTATTTTACCACTACTCAACCTCTTCCTCTTACAGACAGTGATGGCTTCTGTGCAGATTGTGCTTCCTCACAGCTCAACAGTGTCCTTTTATGTCTATCCCAAGTCACAGGGTAGTTTTGGAGATAAATACTGATGTCAGCCATTCCCTGACAGGTTGCTGTACAAGTCTGTCCAGTGAGTTTGAAATGAACAGCACATGAACATGGCCCTTCCTTGGTGCTGCTGAAACATTCAGCTGCTTCCTCAGGAGAGACAGGGGTACCCAGCTGGGTCCTGCTGCTTCTGCTCTTACATCAGAGACAGAAAATGCCTGAGCACTAAATATTGCTTAAGGAAACCTACTGTGGAATATATGCTGCTTGCATTTTCTTTCCAGATCTTGATTTATTTGGGTATTTGGGGGGTTTTGCTTCTTTCAGAGAATCTGCTTCTTTTGTATGCACTTACTATTTCTCACCAAAATCTCGGCTTTACAAGGATTATATGAAGGAAATGCTTTAAATATAAAAAAAAAAGAGATGCATTCCCTTGTTGGTTTTCTCTACATTTTGAGATCTAAGGATGTCCAAAAGGCTTTTTAAATCAAATCCCAAGCTATGGAGTATTATACAAAACACCCTCCCTCGGTGCAGTATTTCCTCATATGAAAAGTTACTCCAACTACTTTAATTCTATCTGTAACCAAATTTTATTTGTGCCTGTATTATGATTTCATTCCACTTCTAAATATTATTTCCTTTGTTCTGCACATACTTTAAATCAAGACAATATTAGAAAACAAGAGGATGGCACAAAACTTCTATAACAGCCCAGCTATGAATGTTTAATGTGTGTGGGATTTTAGTCAAATAAGGGCCCTGAGGGGAGCTGGGTGCTGCTGCTCTCCATGGCCGGGGTTTGCAAGGTCACGAGCTCCTGCACTTCCCTTTTTCTGCATCATAAACACCACCAAAAATACTCCCAATATACCTTCCTCTGAAGTCTCTTAGGTTCTGATGCAGTCAGTGGGAGTCTCCTCATTGCCTTCCCTGCATATGGGATCAAGACCTGAAGCAGAAGGCAGCTGGGGAAAAAACTCCTTCACAGATGCAAATCTGAGTTTGTTTTTGGTTGTTTCTGGGTTTTTGTTTGTTTTTTGTGGTTTTTGTTTGTTTGTTTGTTTGTTTGTTTGTTTTTTCATTTTTTTACTTGCTATTACCAACCTATTCCCATTCTCCAGGCAATTCTTAAAAGAGCTCATTACCAAGACGTGGCAGAAGGAAAATGATATGAAGTGAAAGCAGGTGTTTCCAAACAGGGGAATCATCTTCTTTCCAGAAAATACCCATAGTGAATGTGGAGATAAGAACTGTCAGTGCTATAATGGTGTGACAGAGTCTGAATGGGAGAGAATATAATGCAAGTCATCTTCTCTGTGCTGACCAAATATAGCACATGAAAAGAGTAAGGAGAGAGATTTCTGAATACTTTTGCAGCTGAACAAGAATTGGATCAGCTTGACTTGGGTATTTCCTTTCTGGCTGTCTTTTGCTTGCAACTTGCAAAACTGCAGTGATGATACAGTGAACTCAGAGGCAGAATATAATCCAGAAAACATCATTTTCTGGTGGTTTGCTGATGCAGATGGTAGCAAATCTCTTTAATTTTTCTTCCTGGGAAATATTTCTGCTGGCTGTAAGACACAAAGATGGTCATGTAATGTTGTAAAAAAATTAAAACAAAACAGAAGCGAGGAACGTTTTGTAAAGTTGTGATTCTCAATATAGAGATTATCTAAATTTTAACCTTATGTGATTTTCATAGGCGGTGATGCTTTTGAAGCCCTTCTGAGGTTACTTTGCAAGGATATAAAATTCTTTATTCTAAAATGCTCTCATATGCTTGAAGATGAAAGCTTTGAAGCATAAATCCTTAATACCCCAAAACGGAAGACAAAATGAATGCAATGTTTATTTTTTCAGAGTTCAGTCTTTTTGGTTTGGTTATTTTGAGCTTTCTGACTTTGAGTAATTATGAATTATCATTTGGACTTCTAGTGATGGGAGACACCTTCTTGACAGCATCTTCCTGACAAAAAGTGGCTCCCTCTGTGTCAAGAGCTGAGGTTTCCTCTTTTTTTCATTCCCACTATTTTTCAGAATCACTGATGTGGTTTTTGGTTCATGGCTCTCACCAGGTTTTTTAAAAATCATTTCCCTGGAAGTGTTTGAGGAGAGATTGGATGGAGCTTTGAGCATTCTGGTCTAGTGGAAGATTCCTTGCCCATGGCAGGGAGTTGGAATGAGATGAGCTTTAAGACCCCTTCCAACCCAAACCACTATGTGATTCTATAATTTATCTCCTCCCAGCTGAATTATGCTCAGACTGAGGGCTGAATTCTAAACTAAACTGGTGAAACTCCAAAACAATTCTGCAATATATGGTATGATATGGTTATTTGGTAAGAAGTCATAGATATATTGGTGATGCTGACAGAGGGAGTGGGAGCTTGAATTTGAATATGGAAACAAAATTGCATGGGTGACATCAGCTGCCTTGGAGTGGTTTATAAGACAAACTAAATATGTGAAGCAGCAAATTCTCCAGTAATCATGAAATCAATCAGATCAGGCAGGGAGAGAAATGGAAGAAATTTCTGCCAAGTAGTTTAGATTTGCTTGGGCATGTGATTCTTTACAGCCATCAGTGCTGGTTGAAAGTCTAAAGCAAAGCCTTGAAGGAAAACCTGTGACTTATGATAAAAAAGAAATAAATCATTCCCTCTTTCTAGCAGAAGAAATGTGAACATCTGTGTTTTCAGCCACCTTCTGTTTCATTTCCTCATCTTTCCCTCTGAACAAAGTCCTGACTAACACTGGGGGATACAGTGCTCTTCCTGTCTAGGAATCTCTCTGGCTGACTACTATGAATCCTGAGTATCCATGGATAGGATCCCCAGAGGATTAGTCTCCCCAGGGATGGATGAAATAGATTTGAAACCCAAATACTAAAATAATGCTGAGAAGAGGTGTGTGTCTGCAGCCATCATTCAGGCAAAGCCTTGCTTAGTTCACACTCTGTTTCCTTTGTGTTTGTGTCCAAAAGGAAATAAAAGATCATTAAAGGTTCCATGAATTCATGAAGATTCAGAGCTGAGCACGTGGCATTTGGAGTTTCTTCCACATGTTTGAGTGAAAATCAGGTACTGATTTGCAGTTTGTTGCTCATGACTAAGTTTGTTAGAACACAGACTTCCACAGCCTGCTTTTAAAGTTCAATGTCTTGATTTATCCTCCGAAAAGGCAGATGCCAGAATTCTTGCCTTAAGCTTTAAGGAATAGATGCAGAAGGTGAGGGACTCGTGGGCCAGCTCTTCTGCACCTTCTGAAGGTCACCCTGCCTTACCAGGTGCACTTTGAAGATACTCTGCCAAACACAGCGTGTGATCTTTCTAATTCTGCGTGGGTTTTGTGTGCATATCTGCACCACTTGAATAGCACTTGGGAAAGGCAGGTACATCACTTTTGCTCCTGTTTTAAATGACAGCTCAGGCTGCAGGCTTCAGGAAGTACTCAATCTTAGTCCTTTAATCCTCCTTGAATGCTACTGCACTGCTGCTTCACTCACAGTAGGTTCTGGGGCTTGTTTGGGTGTGGAAAGTGAGGAGAGTCACTGTGGCAAATGGAGTATCCTGAACTGTAGCTATTACAGAGTATTAAGTAATTGCCCTTGGAAAGAAGTGAGAGTAGAAAATAATAACATATTCATTTTGTTGTTGCAAATGGACTGTCTAAGCATATATCTGAAAATCCCAATTAAATTCAATCTTGATGCTCACAGCAGATAAGTATAATGAAGATTCTAAGAGATTTTCTATCATACATATGAATAAAACAATTACTATGCAGCATATCTAAGTAGTTGACGCCATCAGAAAGTCTACCCTTGAAAAACAAGAAAGGCAGAAAATGTCCTTTCTTTTGTAGTCAGAAAGAAAGTATTGACTATGCATGTGGCACATTTTGGATGTCACTAGCTGTAAGATGTATTTCTTTATAAACATGACAGTTCTACTCAACTTGGTACAAAAATTCCCTGCTCTTGTACAAACACAGCTAAACTTATCTCTTTGGGAACATGCTGAATATCGTGTCTTTTACTGCGACATCGTCTGCGCCATTGGTTCCTGGTGCAACAATGACACACACTTTCACTGGGCTTTGAAATTATGCAGCATGTTTATCCACCCACTGCATATTCTTTTATCCAGTTTTGTACTGGAAGTTTTGCCTCTGGTACTTAAATGACAGTTGTATTTCTTACTGTCAGGGAAAGCTGTCCGTGCTTCTACATGTCAAAAACTGGTCGAAATACAGTGATGCAAATTAAAGTAGTTCAGGTGACTACAAATGTTGAGCAGCTACTCTTCATTAATTAAATTGACTTGCAGCTCATTACTGGCAATGTAGGACAAAATTAGTAAACTTCCCTATGTGTGTTTCTCTCTCAGGTTGCAATGCAATAAAGTGAACTTGACTTCTGAGGCAAGGCTCCTGCCAGGGTTACTTACAGACAAGATGAGGTGAAAACATTTGTTTACTAATATGCCTATTCTAGACTGAGAAATTAGATTTTACACCTAATGTTCTTCATTTTACATTTGACATGAACAATAATATTTGGCAAATAATTCTGAGGTTCCAGTTCAGGAAACACATTTTGATTAAAGACTCAGAATTGCATGAAAGCATAAAACCAGACATAATATTTATTTTTGTCTTCTGATTCTCATTATGAATCTAGTGACTTTCCAACATCCAAGTCTTTCTTTGCATTTCTTTCCCTCCCCTGTTTTGTACCTCAGAGGAAATAATTTGAGAACAGTAGCTTGTTAAATTACCAGAGTTAGTTTACCTGAAAATATCTAATGATAATGTAAACAAAACTGTGTGTTCCGAGCACATTTTAGTTACAGGTAAAATCCCTGCTCTATCTTCATGATAGATATACCAACACTAGCTTTATAATGCCTTGTCAGACATATCTTATAATAAATTCTCACATCTTCCAAGTTTGCTACTGGCTTTGTTGGAAATCTAGATGGAGAAAACAGGGGCAGATGAGGCACACATGAATTGGGAACCTGTGACTGGAAAAATGGCACAAAAATTGCACAAAAATTGCACAAAAATTGATCTCAGGCTCAGGTCCCTAAATGAGAGCAACCTACAAAGGGCTCATAAACAGAAGGGGAGAAGTCAGGATAGGAGAGGAAGGGAGGAGGAGAACAGATTAGATTCAGACGTGATCCACCCTCCTTGTAGATTTGTCCATATCCAAAGTTGTACAGCTAATGAAGAATAATTATCACTTATTAATTTTGCATTATCTTTGCAATTGCGACTCAATAGCACCATATGTCACAAGGCTTCTCCTAGATAAAAAGGAGGAAATTCTCTTGAGTGCAGTGCCAGAGGAAATATCTCTTTTCAGTAACTGAGCATTAATCTCAAGGGGAAAACTCCAAGACACGCATGTTGCACGGGACTGAAAAGGTGCCATAACTTCCAGGGTATTTTTCAATCTCATCAGCTTTGCCTGGGACTAAACATTAAACACATCTTCAGCAGCACCTCTGCAAAAACTCTTTTAGAAGAAGCTGAACTTTATTTGCCTAATGTTTGAGAATTATCCCTTCAAATTAGATGCGCTACAAATTTTGCTCAAAACTAAAATGACAGATATATCAGAGGAATATTTCTTTCTTCATTATGTGAATATTCTACAAGAACTAAATAAACCCCAATTTACAAACAAATATTGAGTGAGAAAACCAAAGAATGGTTTCATTAGTGCTCCTTTACAACAAACCAATTATTGACATTTGACTGAGCAGCAAAAACAGAATCCCTAACTTTTAGCAATTGCATGTACTGCTCTCTTAAAAAAAAATCACGAACATTGCCATGAAGAGTTAAACATGCCTGAAGCCCAAAATGGCAGTGAGGCTGAAGGAAGGCAGTTATCCTAAAGCCAGAGCTCGTAAGTCACTGAAGAAGCTGTACCAAGAAACCAGAGAAATGAATCTTGGTATTAGTTTCTAAGTAACAGAATAAAAACTGTACTGTTAAATTTGCTTTAAATGCTGCACAGGTCTTTCCAAAGGCCTGCAATTGCTGCCCAAAGGCTAATATTGCAAACACTTTCAAACTATGTAAAAAAACCTCTTCATATAAAGCAAAGTTTAACTCATGGTTTCCCTCTCCTACTCAGTGCAAACAGAAAGCTGGTACTGCAGAGTACAGAAACAGAACATCAGAATCTGAAGAAAGTCACAGCTATGCTACGATAAAGTACTGCTTACAAACATTTAGCTACCAAAAAAGCATCTCCAATTCCAGACCACAGTGAAGAATTTACCACAAACTAGAAATTAGCCATATCTGCTGAAGTGAAATAAAAGTATTACCCACCATCAGGGCACCCATTCACACAGTTTCAATCTACAATTCATCATTACCCAAAGGCACGGCCCCTGTAAATCCAGCATCAGAGTGCCTAGTACTAGTAAAGAAAATAGTTTGCACCCAAGCACAGAAACATGCATGATTAAGGAGAACACAAATGCCCGCTGACATTAAGTTATTAAGCACCAGCTCTGTTCAAACACTGAAAAGATGACCACAGAAAGCCCCCCCAAAGCGAGCAGTCCTAGTTCAGCACAGGACACACAGCAAGCACTCCCCTGCAACACCCACACAGCCACACAAAGCAAAGCATACAGCCCCTGTCACCGCAAAGCCACTCCATCCCTCCACTTGCTCTAGAAACAACAACAAAAATCATGCAGCCCTGACACCGCTCCCAGGCTGGAGGTTGTGTGTCTCCCAGCAGAAGCTGCAAAGGCTTCAGCTGCTGATTAGCCCGGGGAAGCGGTGCCTGCTGCAATATCCCAGCACTTACTGCATTGCTTTTCAGCGGAGCGAGAGTGGCTGCTCCTCCCGGGCACACATGGCTCGCTCAGCCGGAGGGTTCTCTATTCAGCACAATTCAGCTCCAAAGTCTCTGCCTGTGGAGGGGAATTGCCCGTGCTCGGTACCGGGGGTTTCTGGCCGCAGTGGCTGCTCACCCTATCCATTGCCTCTGGTGTATGCTAAGTAAGCAATCCCCTGGGTCTTCATAACGAAAGGATGAAGAGTCACAGCTTTGGAGAGCAGATAAGGTGTTCTGCCGGGAGCCTCTGTGCTTCCATGGCATTTTAAAGGCAAAGGGGCTGGGGATGCTTCATCTTGCTTTACAGTTCTGTATCGTGCAAGTTGTCGTATTCTGCAACTTACAGTGGAATTCTCAGCCAAACATTAATTTATATGTTTCAGAGAGAGCTCAAGTTAGCAATAGAAATTCAAGCCAATGCATTTTTAAACGTTGAGGAATGCACTCTGCCAATTGAACTAAATCTTCTGTTTTCAGAAGTACAAGTGCAGGGGAGGGGTTTCCTAACTGTGAAATGCACTGTACCAGCCCTGCTGGATACAGTCAAAAAGTAGTAGCCTAAAACTTCATGGATTAACATCTCAGATTTAACAGGCTCTGAGCACTGCTCTAGTCTTGAAGGAGGGACTGTCACCCTTGTCCTTTGTCTGCAGGGTGGCTGTCACTTCTGGGGGCTCCTGCATGCAGATGGGGCAGAATTAATGAGCAGTAACAAGAAAAAGGCAGGATGACCAAGAGCCACAGTGCCACTAATTTCTCGTTAGGGACCCTAATTTTTTCACTGTACTGAGACGTTTGACTCGGTGCCTTTGGGAAGGGGTGGGGGAATTGCACTTGGTCTCCCCGCAACCAGCTGGAGTGAGGCACACGGGCGAGCAGATTTGTGACACCAATTCACCACCTGCTCCAACCCTGACCTTCAAAGGGGCTCTCAGGAGAAAAGCCCCATTTTGGGGCCGTGCTTACCTGTTACCCAGGCCTCCTGCAAATGCTAATTGTGCCCAACCATGTGTGGCAAATCCGTGAAAACAAATACATTGCAGTCCTGCGGGCAAAAATGGGGATATTTTTTCCGCATAGGCACCCCCAATAGATAACACAGCAATCATTAATAAACATTTCCTAACACCAGGTACCATGTAAGGGGTTGATTCACTCATCTCCCAGGGCTCTTGGGGAGGGGAGATTTTCCCTGCCACTGATGGGGGCATTAAGATATCACGAGAAGAGCAGCAGCTTTTTGTTGGTGAGGGAAGGTTTTGACCCCCTTAGCACAGGCTTTGAGCATCCCCAGAGGCTGATTATCCTTTCAGATAGCACAAGGAAATCCCAGCCACCAAAACAGTGTGGCTAATAAATTTTTCAGGATTATTAATTGGATTCTTTAGAAAAAAGGGCAGTCAAGGGCAGGCATCTAAAAAGAGCCCATTTCCCCTTTGAGAAGTGTTTTATTAGCTGGACTTCCATTTCTTCTGGAATTTCTATAAAAATGCAGCTTTCTATGAGACCTGTCAGCATCATTGGTCCTGTACCTATTGTTTTCTGTGCTATAATTTCTGCCTGTGAAAATGCCAAAAATACTTAGTCTTCCTGGCTGACAGATGTTGCTGGGAGGGTGCTGCTTTGCACTTTCACAAAAATAACACCTCGGAGGAGAGGGGAAACCAGCACATATCAGCGCCAGTGGATTCCTATGAAATGAGAAGACAATTCTATAGTAGCAAAACTGACCTTTTTTTGTCACTCTTGTGCTCACAACTGTGTTTAGCACCTCAAGGTAACAAATTTGTTGAGTCATAGAAAGCAAAAAGCAACAAAGCTGCCTTGAATTTTAAGTTTGTTTTGTATAGTAATTATGTATTATGTGTGCGTCTTTACTTTTAAAATGCAGACAAGGCACAGTCCCTGTCCCAGGGAGTATCCAGTCAAGTCAGTCAAAATGATGTAGATGTAACAACCAGGATTGCCAGGTGACAGCCTTGTTGCAAGCAAAGCAGGAAAACCTGGATGGATCTGGAGCTGCAGTATTGGTAGCAGAAGCAATTAACTCCCACTGAAAGTTCTCAGCCTTTATAGGATCCTGTAGAAAGGTGCTCCAACTTTCCTCCTTATTCCTGCCACACCCTGTTGATCCTTCAAATAAGTCCATTTACTTTCCTTGGTTGGGGAAAAGCTATAATGGATTTCTTTAAGTATGAGTTGGACAAAAAAATAAATCAAGTCAACACCATAATTAGGTGTGGACCTTCTCAGCATTCCAGGAAACAACATCCCAGCTCTGGCCACGGGCAGATAAGCAGTTATTGTAACAGGCATTATAATCTCATGTTCTGGAGCTGTGGTGAGGGAAAGACCATAGACTTCAGTGAACCATTTTGCTTTGGTTTTCTGGGCTCCTTGCCTCAGTTCAATAGCGCAAGAACTCTGCTATGCTAACACATCACTTCACTTTTTGTTGGTAACAGTATTTTAAAGCCTGAAAACAAAGAACCAGGCATCTGATTTACTAGGGAGAGGCACAAAGGATTACAGCATGGACTCAAAGCCTCTAGGAGACATTGAAAACCTAAAAGCACGGTTGTACCCTCATCCAAAAACCCCTCAAAACAAAGAAACACAAAACTGTCCTTGCAGTGATTTCAGTAAAAAGCAAATATGTTGTAAAATCACTCTCCCATTTAAGGACAGACCAATAAATAGCCTGGAAGTGTGGGGCTGTCATGTTGTTGTTTGGTAGGGAGGTACCACTGACTAAGAAGCAGTGTTGCACAAGATGATTTAACTGAGGAGCTTTCCCAAGCCAGCTGGAGAGTATATTGTATTTGCAAACTGCAATAAAGGAGAATTGAATTTTAACCTTCCTGCTATAGAAATATAAAGGGTTTATAATTGACTCTGGACGTAATATTGAAGAGAGCCAATAGTGCAGGGTGCTTGTCTGTGAGAAAAATAAACCAGTTCGGGTGTGAATTTATGTTTGTTGTGAATTTATTAATTTATTTGTCATAAATATATAAATATCTATATAGTAACAGTATAGCTGTGTCAAGAACATGCTCTGTATGCTTGAAAAAAATCGGGAACAGTCTGAATTAGTGACACAGGTTAATTGTGGCTGCATGGAATAGCCCCAAGAATATCCTGGGATAACATTTGGTAGTTACTGTACAGCAGGGTGAAAAGCACGGCCTGCACAGTGGGAAGCTGAGCTGCAGGCCAGTCTGCAGGAAGATCACTGTGCCACTCCTCTTTCAGCTGGGCAAGAGAAAAATGGGGAGAAAGAGATGAGCAAGGGCTGCTCAAGTCACTCGAGCCTTGAGAGGACTCAGAGAGCACAACTTCAGGTTACAAAAAGCCAGGGGTGTTCTGTGCCTCCTTCCAAATTTAGGCAAAGGATCATCCTTTTTCCTTAGATATTGAAATAAACTGTGTAATTCAAATTTGAGTTATTCTCTTGCTTTGTCATCTTTCAGCTGGCTCCGTGGTCAGCTGCTCACTGCAACCTAAAGAAATCAAGGACTAGAATAAGGACTTCCTTCCTACACATCTTGTGACAGTAATTAGAGGAAAATGTGCCTGATTTTGTGTCCTAAAAGAAAAAAAATCATAAAAAAAATAGATATTTGCACATTAAGGGTTAGGACAATATTAGTTTCTTTTATGTGTGAGACCAGATTTGCATCCACACTGAATTAACTCGTCACAGTTAAATTGTGTTTAATGTGTGAGAGGGACACCACTTCCTACCTTCAGTGCTGATGATCTGTATTTTATTATTCCAGAATAATTTAACCTAAGATGAATGATGAACATCTAAATTTTCAACACAAGCATATAGCCACAAACTAGTAATTTAGGAATCTACTTATTTCAGATGAATTTTCCTGAATATGTCTACATAGTCAGATTCTGTAAAAGTGAATGCATGGTAATTATGCCTGGCTCCTCTAGCAGGACATTCCCAAATCTTTCTTAATCTGATTTAATTGTATTCCATTTGAGATATTACAGTTCTTGAAGATGAGGAGAAAAAGGAACTGAGTATTTAGCCAGCAAAGCATCTCATTTGAATTAGCGACGTGCTTTCTAATTTAATGGGACACTTAACTGTGGGCATCAATATCTTAATTAGCTTACATTCTTCTCTTAAATTAGCAGATTCCATACTCTTCTATAACCTGTTTCAGCTTTTCTTCTGTAGTTTCTCTAGGTGCTCTTACTGTACAAATAAAATGCATTATTTAATTCACAACTTTCATCCATAATGTTTTTCAGTTAAACCCATGAGTTCAGCTTTACTCTTCTTACTCTTTCTATAGAGTTGTCTCTCTCAGGTCAAGAATTAGGAGAAATCCTCCTGTCACACAAATCCAGGTATGCCCCCAGTCAAACTGAAAGTGGGATCATGGGATTTGAATTTGATCAAATGGAATATTTAAGATCAATTTACATAAATTGTAGTCCCTGTGCCCAAAACTGCAGTAGATGAGAGGGCAGGGCTAGCCCTAAAAAATCCTTCAGTTTGGTGAAAATATGTGCTGTGAGAGGATGTGCTCTAGAGCCATGGGAAGCTGTGGTTTTATATTTCAGGACGAGAGGGAGAAGAGCAGAATGTTACTGAGGAAAGCAGATGATGTGAACAGAGAGGTATGCAGACAGCCCTGATTGTCCATGAGATCAGAGAATGTCTTTTCTCCAAACACATTCTGCATTTGGATCTTGCCCCTGGAATTTTTAGGGAACGGTCTCTGAAGGCTCATATGTTCATTTTGGAGGTGGTTTTGACTTGAAAAGATTCAGTCACAGGCTGAAGGGTGGGTTACATAGTGCAGGTTTGATTTTGCCAACAGGGAGAGGAGAACTTGAGGCAGCTGAGGCAAGAGCCTGGAGCTACTGAGAGCCCTGAACAGCAGCTGAGGAGAGGGCTGGGGGTGTGCAAGAGGGTGCTTTAGCCCCTGGATATGCTGAAATAAATAGGAAAGTCAGACCTGGAGTGTGTGAACAAACCCCAGCTATCCCAGCCCACGCCAAGACAGAGGCTGGAAATTCACAACCAGGTCATGGGACAAAGCCAGGACAGGCCACTGGTCTCTTACTGTTCTCCTGTGATAGTTATTCATTGCACAGCAGTGAGAGAAAATGAATTTTCTTTCCCATTTGAACAGTATTAATTCTACCTATCAAACTTTCTTTGGTATTGAAAATTCCGAGGAATAAAACAAATTATTTTATGTAGCCAGCCCCCAAAAGCCCCCAGGAGAATAGAAATTGAATGGGATCTTCTGAAATTTTTTTTCTCTTTTTTCTGTGTCTTTGGGGAAATGTATGATCTGAAGAGCTCTTTATCTGTGCATCTTTATTCGTATTCTCCTCAGAGCTGAAGTCAAACATTCAAAAGCCTGGGTCAAAGGAATTGCAATAGCAGAGAAAGCAATCTGGCTGAAAATGAAGGAGTTAGAAAAATGGGGTTTCTATGCATCCATCTTCTACAAAAAGAAAGGTAAGTGCAGTGCCTGTGCTGCCCCATTACTGTTCTCCTAACTTAATTTAGTCAGGAGCTGGGATGAGAGAGGAGCTCAGGTCTGAGGGTCCATAATGCTCTGTGAAGCTGTCTGACATGGCTGATGGTTGTCTTGTGCCAGTAATGCTTTGAAGAATCTACTAAGAAATACTTATATATTTTATATATATATAAAATTACAGTATTATATAATTATTATATTATACAATAGATATATATTTGCTATATTAGTTATATTCACGGCCCAGTGTTGATCCAGGGCAGAACTGGACTGCTCCTGTCTTTACAGTCTGTGTCTGGTGGGGCTGGGAGCACTCAGCAGAGAGTTAATGAGCCCTCATGAAAGCAGAGAGCTCCTGCTGCTTTGCAAAAAATGTGCTCAGTCTCTCAGTGGAACAGTCAAAATGAGTGTGGCTCCTGCTTTGGGGGGTTGGTGACCTGGGACTTACTTGATGGTTCAGTGATGGGAAGGACTCAACTCTCATCTCAGATGGTGTCTGTGGGCAGACACTGACTATTAGACTTTGTTTCAACACATGAGTTTTAGCTTATTAGCTAATGTCTGAATACATCAAGTAGTTAATAGTTGGGCGTGAATCTGTTTTTAGTGCTTTGCATTAAGCAACAACTTAAAACTTGTGAATTAAGATGTCTAGGGAGCAAAACTAAATCAAAAAATAATTACAGCAAGTTAGACCTTCTTAAGAGATGGGAAGAATCTCAAACCAAAAATAGGTTATTAAAGGATGGATCATAAGACTGTGGGTAATAGGGTCATACATTATGCCAGGCTCCCTTCAAGTATTCGCCATTGTCCATGGCATACATCCCCTGGAACAGCATGCAGGTAAAAAATGCATCATATTTGGAATGTGAAAGTCATAGATGAGGAATAACAGCTATGAACGACCTCATTCAGCTGGGCATAATTTTCACATTATGTTGTTGTTACTCAGCATCACAAGACATTTATAACCGGGAGAACCAAACTGGAAATATGGACTTGGAACACAAAACGGTTCATCATGCCAAATGCAAGCTGTTTGTTTTTTGGATTTTTTTTTTTTTTCTAGAGAGCAAATCATGCATTCCTGCCGTGGATGCTTTGGGGTTTCTGTGCAGGAAGCAGGCATCTTGGTGTAGTGGAGAACTACAGGGAAAATATCTTCAAACAGAAACCTTCCAGTATGTCCTATTGTCAAAGGGAATATCTAAAACCCTAGGATCCAAATGGAGAAACCATAAACCCCAAATTGACTGGTTGTTTTGGAATGCCCTGAAGTGGATGTGATGCTCCTCTAGAAGTGGAATGAACCAGGAACTGGCCTTGAGTTAGTGAGCTGAGAGGTGATGGGCTTTGGGTGGGACATGTCTGTTTTGCTGTCATAGTCCTGTTTCTTCTGCACAGCATTTTTTCGTCCCCTAAAAGGCAGCACTTAATGCTCCCAGTCTTTTTCATTAGACAAAATAATTTTCCAGCCTCATCCTCTGTGATTTCCAAGGGGTGCAGTAAAACAGTATGCCAAGCCCAATTTAGATAAGAACTATTATCTCTGAGGTTTTCTAGCTGATGTGCTTGGTAAGATACTTAAATTGCACCTGTGGGCTTATTATCCAGCCACACCACAAACCTCACTGTGGGCCTGAGATGAAGCTGCATGAATAGGGTTTTTATTTCACTCTTGTACCCATTATGTATTAGTCTGTTCTATAAGTCAGTGCTTGATTTGGCACAAATGATCAGCTCTGATTAGAGCTGCAGATGTAGAAGGAAGAGCACAGTCACCTCTATATCTTGATTTACCTACTGCCTGTATCTCCTTATAAAACATTACAGCCTTAAAAATTACCAGGCAGTGTAGGGAAAAGCTGCATTAAGATAATGAGGAGTTTTCTGAGAAATGCAGCTTGTTCATTAGGACTTCATTCATTGCACTGTTATAGCAAAAGATGCAAGAAAACTTTCAGTTATTAGTTCAAATAAAATCGGCTCAGCTTAGGAACAAAATAAATCAACCTCAGGCCTCAGGCATAAGACAAACAACAATTCCAGTTGAGACCTCCATTTCTTTCTGATGAGACTGTCAAACATTATTAAAAAATCATGAAACAATTTTTTTCTGTAAATAAAGAACACTTCATTATAATATCTGCCAGCTGATCTTCTATGCCAGCATATATCAGCAATAAAAATTAAATGCCTTTCCTTGAAAAATGAAACAGAAAATAAAATTAACTGAATGTAGGGTTTTTTTACATACCTAGGAAGTACTGGTTATATTGCCTATATATTTATTTTGTTGCAACCATCTTTTTTAAAATAAATCTCCATCTCTCTTTTCTGTTTTAGAAAATAAGGTCTACTTCAGTAAAACTGAGCTCAATTATAACAGTTCATTACAGCAAACAAAAAACTCAGTTCCCTAGAGAAAAATAACATCAAGAATAACGAGTTGTTTGCTATTTTATGACCAAATGTCTGTGAATGGCCCAGTACTGAACAAATTTCTTTTAATTTTTGCTCATATTGGAATTATCTGGCCTTTACTAAAACAGCTTTTAGATCTCTGCCACAAGTTGAAAGACCAGAAAACAAACCTAGATCTCAGCCTTGTTATTGTAATGCAATGTTTTTTAGGCTTTTGAACTTTTACATTTGAAAACATAAGCGATGTTTGTTGTCTATTAAGTGCTGCTAGATATTTCAATATAACGAAAATACAAAGCCCAGAAAATCTGAGTCCTATCTCAATTAGTGTGAGCCTGTCTGCACCTCTGTAGCCATTCCAATGCAACTGATGGAAATCCTCATGGGAATCCCTTCACAGACTTTCCCACTCACTATTCAGCTAAAAAGGGAATCAGAGCTTATTTTGACCTTTCTGGAGGAGCCTTTCCCACTGACAATAACAACTTCTCCTCCTTTCTGCTACTCATCCCACAATGATGGATTTTTTTCATCATCTGCCAGGGAAAAGAGAATTAATTTCTCTCAATGAGTCAGTATAATCTGAAGACATAGGACAGACTTAAGGGCATCCCAAAATCTTTTTCCACATCCTATCCCAAACATTTCTCAAGAGAAAGCCTTCAAAGGCTGGAAGAGGACTTTGCCCTGCCACAGCATCAGTGCACAGAAATGGTCCTGAAGCTCTGTAAGCGCTGCAGTTCTCACCCATCTCTTTTGTATCAAGACAGCCCAGTTCATCAAACACCTGAGGCTTCCAGCTGCACCAGTGCCAGGGGTGCACTGCAGCCCTCATGGGGGCCAGAGGATGAGCAAGCCCTGGCAGCTGGCTGTGTGGGAGCCAAGCTTCATTCCTCCTCCACCAGGAGAGTCAGGCTCCAACCCTCCAAATGCCACTGTGCTCACACATTCACACCGTGTCTCACACCCACCCACTGGCTCCTCAGTGGATTAACACTGACATTCCTCTAGGAAACAATGTGTTCTCCAGAAGCTCATGACTGGGGTGTGTGGCAGTTTACAAACACCAGCGTGCTGAATGCTTTTCCTGCATTGCAAAGGAACATTTGCAATGGGATATTGCATTTTATCTGGCAGTTGGATGCTTTGACTGGGTGGATTTTGTAGTGGCTCCGAAAGTTTCTTACAAAGTGCCTCAAAACTCCTGCTGTTGCAATTCCACTCCAGTGCTAAATTTGGAGAAAAGTGTTACCCTTGAACCAAGCATGAAGAGAGCCCCAGGCATTAGTTGAAGTTGACTCCAGATGGATCCAGGCTACTTAAGGAAACTTTCTCTCAGTGTCACCCTGTTAGCAGTGCTTGGGGATACAGGAATAGTCAAGGTTTCCAAAGACACAAAGATTTTAATAGAGTGTTGTGTGGACCTGGACAGGGTGGAATCAATGATGGTGCAGCCTTATCTCCTCTTTCATTTGCAGCTTTCTGCAGGATCATATCAGAGGTGTTCACCACACAAGCTGGCTGATACATGACAGCTGATAAATATGACAGACACACTGATTGAAGCTAAATTTTTCCAGAAAAATAGAAATAGATTTGTAAGTTATTTTTGTTCTTCCAGGTATTTATGCTCATTTCTTTAGATTTTAAGTGCATGCTGTCTTAATTGTAACTAGCAGAAGTGGGGAATTAGGCAAACAAGTTGCAGTGTTTTCTGTTTTCAGTGCATTGCTCTACCCACAAACAGTGTATTTTAGGAAGTCTTGAAAAATATTTTCCATTTTCTCCAAGGAGTTCCCACCACTTTTTAAAAGGAATACAAACAAATTAAGAAGCCTTGGGCTATATTGCAAAAACAACCCTTGTATAAAATGGTTTATAAAAAGAAGTTGTATAAAAATATGAGCTGGAGGGGAGGAGAAAAGAAAGATAAGGAAACAGAAGTGTTGGAAAACTAGAAAATATTAAAAAATGGGACAATTTTAGCAAGTGAATGTACAAAGCATGAAATATAAGGTTGCTAGGAATTTTTGGAAGGAAGATACTCGTTCATACAATACCTCAGGTGGCAACTCACCTACTTCCTCAGCTCCCTATTCATGTGAATAGCTGAGAAAAGGTACAGAGGAGAGCAAATTCAGCAGTCAGAGACTCTGCAGCACAGAAGACTTTTCCACCACTGACCTAACCTATAAATCTGGGAATTGTTAGTATAACATTCTAGATAGCTAATCCTAACTCCTGTGGTTTGGAGAACTTGGGGAATTAACTGTACTGCTTTCTTGAAGAGTTTATGTGATTCAGCCTGTGCATGTGAAGATTATTTATGGAGTTAAGTTCAAGAAAGCTGTTTAGTCTGGGAGAAGATGGAAACCAATGGGCAGCAAAACAGTGATTGAGACACGATACCTGGGGTAAACAACTTTAAGGGAGTTAAAATAACAATAACTCAATAATCAGTTGGGAAAATATTGTTTTCCAGGCCCCAGACAGTTACACAGCTGGCTTGCCAAGTCTGAGAGCCTGGAGATCAAAAAGAATAGGAATCTTAAAAGGATTGTGTTGGAACAAGAAAGGGAGGAGTGAGTTGTGAGCAGCTGCCTGGGGATGAGAAGAAGAGTCTGAAAAAGGAAGGGAATGCAGCTGAGCCCAAAGATGCAGATAACTGAACAGACAGGGAAAATGTGGGCTGACATCTCACTCCTGCAGAGAACTTATCTCAGCAGCAGGTGCAAGTAAGTCCTAGCACACCTGGGCACACAGTAACCAGAAATACCTGACTGCCACAGAGATTTGCACTGGTAACCAGGGGTTTGATCGAGTTTGGTTTCCAGTGGAAGAGGACAAACTAAAACTGGACTTTGGAGTTGAACTTCCCTTGTAGTTTGGAATTGAACTTCCCTTGTAGTTTGGAATTCACCTTTTTGTGATAATATTTCACTGAACTAGCGAGATTGTTCTTTCCACATGTGGAGAAATTTCTTGTCTACTGAAATGGATCTGTAGAGTGCTGATATCAATGTTCATCAAGGAATGTTCACTAACTACCAGGTGTTGGCTGAGGTGCAGTAATAACTGGTGTTTCTACCCATTATTGGAAACACAAAAGTCTTCAAGATATGCTTAAATTGAGTAAGCAAAATAATATATTTCATTGAATCTGTCTAGGAAGTGAGTGCCTTTAAATTGAAGTTCTCTGGATAACATATTTTGTTTGAACGTGATTGTGACACTCTTTGTTTTCCCCTTCCTCTTTCCTTTTTTTCCTTCTTTCCTTCCTCTAACACTGCTCCTATGCCATAGAGGCCAAGACAGGCCACACTCAGCCCTTTGGTAAATTGTGATCATCCACATGCTGCACTTCCCTACAGTCAGTATCACATTTCCAAATTCATCTCCTGGCAATTACATTCAGAAACAATAATGTTTTCTACTGAAAGCAAAAGCTTGTTGACACAACAGCATGTAAGTACAAGCACTGTCTGTGTGGGATGAGAGTTTATGTTTGGAATTACTCTTTTATCTTTGAAGCCTTGAAAACCTTAATAAATATTTTGGAAGCTGTTTCCCTGACTGGGGTTTGTTTAGGATTTTTTTGAAATCCCATCGTGCCTGCCTCCCACCCCATCCCACAGATTTGTGTTGTCTGTCTGCTATGGCTTGTCAGCCAAGCCTCAGACTCCATGGATTGTCATTATCTTCATGTTTCAATGAGCTGACCACTACATGCTACAAAAATCTTTGCTAAAAAACAATAATAACAGCTCATCCAAGTGGTATTCACTTAAGTATTAAGTTATTGCTTTTGAATTTGGAATTTCTTGTTCACATCTCCAGAAAAATATTACGTTTTCTGAGAGGAAATTCCTCTGCAGTAGACAGCCATAGCCCACAGCAGAACAGGGGCTACTAGAGAGTTACTTCCACAGTATGCTGCTAAACTGTGTCAAATGATCAGCATTTTACAGTGAATATTTGATGAATATTGGAATAAACACTGTATTTTTATGGATGCTTAAAATTCTGCGAGTGGACCTTGCCAATATCCCAGTTTTGCAGCTGCCCACAGGCCCTTTTGGTGTAGCTGAGTCCATTCCCCCTCTCCTCCATGAGAGTGGAGTTGTGTAGAGCCAAACACCTGCCCCAGTTTGTGCCAGTGGGGTCTCCATGCCTATGTCCACCCAGGATTAATGTTAGTCTGGAACACTGAGCAGTGCAGGAGCTTGGGTTTTTCCATCTCTGTAGAGAACAAGCTTAATGTTTCCACTGAAAATAAAATGATGCAGCTCATGCAGCAGGGGATTATAAAGTCTATCAGAAATCCCGTGCCACTGAGTTTTCACAGCAATGCATTATCCTTGTTCATCTGCCTGCTCAGAATTAACATCCACCTGAGCAACTCTCTGCACCTTGGCTAAGGGCCAAGCACGTTCTCAGCACAGGGCAGGGAAAAGGAAGGCTCAAAGACTGCTCCCAAGAAACTGCCATCACACTGGAGGCATTGACAGCCTCCTGAAGCCCACGGGAAGGCCAGGACTTAAATCATCACAGATTTACAGCTCTGAGTTTTTACTCAACAGGATCCTCACTGGAAGAAACGTGGACTTGGAAAAAGTGAGCCTTGAAGCATGGCTGAAAAAAAGAGATGGTGTGAGTGGTTGTGGCCCTGCACAGTACCCAGAGAGCCTCCTCTGACACCTGCCAGCATGTGCAGTGAGTGGCTGGGGCTGTGGAGTCACCTGTGACCTTGGCAATTTAATACTCAAATGCCCTGAAGCAGCC
Organism: Horornis vulcanius; assembly: GCA_013401035.1. NCBI lineage: Eukaryota > Metazoa > Chordata > Aves > Passeriformes > Scotocercidae > Horornis > Horornis vulcanius. The sequence continues at coordinate 34,997 of VZUA01024679.1, read as the reverse complement.
ACAGGGCTCAGGGACTGCTGCCCACAAAGACAGAACATTTCTGCAAACATGGGAATGTCTTCTGCAGCACCAGTGGGTGCCAGTTCAGGGCTCTGGGAACTGGGAGCAGCACATCTGGTTTCAAGGCAGCTCATTGTGCTCTACCAAAAGTGATTTTCAGGATTTCTGCTCTAGCTCTTGACCCTTTGCTGTGAATTCTCTTATTTTTTTCCTACTCTTATTCTGCATAACAGGACCAAGCATTGTGTTTCCTTTTCAAATGCAATGAATTGTTCAAACTCACCACCTTCTTCCTTGGGACAAAAGGAATTACAAATAAATAACGAAACATTCTTAATCATTAAAAATGCTCAGCATCTCTGACTGATGTCATTAGGAATCTTCCCATTGACACTGGTATAATTTGTAGCTGGTTAAAGGACAGGAAGTTATGCATTATGGTTAAATATACATTTTTTTAAAAATCTGTGCCTTGTTGAAAAGTGACACAGAATATGGGAGACAGAGATAAAGGTTAAATAATTATCTGAACAGATAAAATAATTATAATATGCTTAAATAGGTAGGATGAGTTGTCAGGAGCTTCAAAACAGCTTGCTAAAGATATTTAAGACTCTCAATCCACTCAAAAATTTAGTTTCAGATTTTGGCAAGATGAACAATATATTGTCCAGGAGACAGCACATGATCAGGACAATCTACTTTTACGTTTCTTTGCCTCACTAAACACAGCACCTCGATACGTATGAAACAAAAATTTCTTCATTTTGATCTCTAATCTTACTTCAGGACAGAGGGAAGGCTGTCCTATGGAAGGCTGCTCCCAGGAAATTCTGAAATTTCTTTTCACACAGTTATCTAATAATACACACAGTCACTGAATATCAAGGTAAAATTGTATTTTCTCTGTCTCCTGACAGTCATTCTCGAAGAAGGTACTCAGAGAAAGCAATTGCCTTCATCCACTTACACTATTTTGACAGTCTGGCTCTCTGTTTTATCCCCAAATTGTTCTAAGATGATCCAAAGGATAGAAACATGGTGTCTGTCCCTGCCTTTTTTTCTCCCAGCACATATTCCAGTAATCTTGTGTGACAAGTAAATAAATCCAACAACGAATATTATTACTTCTTGCTGTTCTGTGTCCACTATCCAACATTACTTCATAATCC
>VZUA01024679.1:21201-32691 GCA_013401035.1 Horornis vulcanius | reverse complement strand
TTGCCTTGTATTCATCCGTTGTACCAAGGGTACAAAAACTGATGTAATATTATCTTTGTGTAATTTGGTTTTGTCAGAACTCTTGGTGGTCCAAAGGAACTGATCCAGCAGGCCTCCTTGATCACATCAGTGAGGGACTTGGAGTCTGTCCAGTGCTGCTCTGAACTCCAAATCCATCCTGCTGCTGCCCACAGGTGACTGTGAACTTTGGGACTGGACACCCCAGCCTGCCATGGTACAGTTTGGCATTTCATCCTTACATTTTATTTTTAATGAAAGCATTTCATGGCATGGGATCCTGCAAGCACTCATGCTGACCTGCCTTAAAACTGCTCTAATAAGTCTCCTTAGTTAGTCCTTTAAAATGACAAATCTACACAATTTTCTGGGACCTGATTCTTCTACTTCAGCATTTCCATCTGGTGTTCAGAGTAATACCCCCATTCCAGTGCTCAGCTGGTGGATTAATACACAGTCTAACCTGCACAATGAAAGCAGCATCTGGGCATTCATTTACATCTGTTTGACACCTGTATAATTTAAATAACCTCCCACGACCCTTGTGTGAATGCTTGTGTTTGTGTAATTACCAACAAAAATTATCTTGCCCATAAACTGAGTCAACTATGAATAAATCCTTGATGTTGGGGATAGGATTCTGAAATGTAAGTTATATATAGAGGGAATATAACATGCAGAATAAATTACTCTTGCCAGAAAAAAGATTGATTCACTGAGTTCTACTTGGCTTTTAATTTATAACAAACTCGCCTAATCTCAGTTTCTTTTGCTTCCGTTAAAATATTAAATAACATTATTATATCAAATACATCCCCTGTGACATTCAAGGAAATGGAAAGCTTAGGCACACATTAATTGTGTTCCAAAATGTGGCATAGACCTTAATAAACCTAATTTAAGGAACCTGAGAACAATGACATTTTTGCTTTAATTAGAGCAAATGAAAGCTGTGCTGCACACTTTTACATAAACAATTTTTCTTGTGGGATTTGGCCTTTCTGGCAAGGTGCACATTTCCCTGCAGCCATGCCACGTGTCAGTCTTCTTCCAGAGCAAAACTTGCTTCCTGGAGATGGACACTGCCAAACCAAAACACAGAAATGACAAGCATTGTGAGAACCAAGCAGAGAGTATGGGCAGCTTTGAAGCAAGGCTTTCTCAAAACCAGACTGGACCATCCCAGGAAAATGAAGTAAGTTATTTCCCTTTAAGGAGAACACATTAAAATGGCCAGATATGCACCAAAGCCAACAATAACAGTTTAGGATGGTAAATATTTTTTTTAATCATCCCCATCACTCTGGCACTCTAATCACAGCACATACATTTAAAATGGAAAACATCCAAATCTGAAAAAAACCATTTGACATGAGATAAAAAGACCCATCCAAAATCAGATAGATAAATAGATCTAATTTACTTTAGAGGTATTCACAAACTGTTACAAAAACCAGATTGGTCATAAGACTCTAAGATGTTACCATATGCATCTCACAGGTTCTGTGTTATGTTCCTTATGCTGGCAAACTGACTAATGAGTTCAAGACTGTTCCCCAGACAAGAACATGACAATTTGTGTGCTGTGCATTGGAGCACTTTGTGCTCTGCAGCAGAATGAAACATAAATTTTGCAGAAGAATTTAGATGTTCTTTCACAATCTGCTCTGGTAAAAAGGAAATTGTGCAGTAGCTTAATGTATATTTAAAACTGAGAATCTCACTGAATGCAGATGAATGATGTAATCCATATAGTGCACTTGTATTTACTTTCATTTTACTTTTTAAATCTTTTACTGCTGTTGCTACAATCTCAGCATCTCATTATTGTTCAGGTCTTCATATTGATAATTTCTGTAGACCCTTCGTCTGTTGTCTCAGGAATGTCTCCTGTTTCTCTGCAATTAGACAGAGTTTGGAGCCACTCGGGACCACTGGACAAGCAGAGCAGTCAGGTAAACCTGTTGAAAATAATAGCAATTTAATTGTTGGCTCTGATAAGGTCACAAATTAAAAATGTCAATATTGTCAACAATTCAATAACACAATCAATTCCAAATACAGGCATTTGGAATGATAGCCAAAATATTATTTTCAAAAAGCTGATCATAAAATAAAATTGCAGTTCCTTAGGGCATTGTAGCATCTCTAGTACTTTCCTCAGTATCAGTTTAAAACCCTTAACTTTTGGGTGAGGGTCTGGTGTGCCAAAAACACATTCAGGTCCAGAAAGCTCTCATGACTTGCTTCATTTAACAGGACAGGAGGATTTGATGTTGACTTTTGAAATTAATGATTTTGATGGGACTGAAATAAAATTTTGTGAGTAAAAAATGCTTTTTGCAAAAACCTTTTTTTTTTGCGGGGGGGGAGGAAAAAGAAAAAAAAAAAAAACCACCAAAAAAAACCAAAAGGAAGGCAGTGTGTTCCAAAGGAATACTTTGATGAAACTGCAGATTCTGGAAAAAGCTGTTGCATTGAAGAAATGTCATCAACCTCTATCTTGGGGCTCATGCAGGGAATTTAATGAATACAAAAGCTAACACTTGTAATCAAGGACTAGTGATACATTTTTTTAAAGGGAAATTAATTTTGGAAAACACTAGAACTCTAACACTGGAGGAGTCTCTGGCATCATGCCAAGTACTTGATATTAGCTGTTAATTGGCACTCAAATTCTCATTTTTATGTGGGCATGTATGCCTGAGAAGTGATGGACCCAGGGCAGCTCTGTGCAGAACTGGATAAAGGAGTCCCTTAAAACCATTCCTAGGAATGGTCACACCTCGCTAGCAAGAGGCACATGTCCAACATGCAAATCCTGGTAGAACAGAAGCTCAGAGTTCATTAATCCTAGACTGTAACAGCCCCAAGCATTAGCAGAAAGCCCAGGTGGGTAGAGAACATGTTCCTGTGCTCCTTGGGATGAAAATGATGATGCTGATGAGCTATGCAATGGATGTCAGGAGATTTGGGAGCAAAGCTCCAACCCCTTGTGATCCCATGGTGAGGGAAAGAAAGGAATTTTCTGAGTTTTATTTCTGCTGCCTGGTAGTGAAGACAGGAATAAATGAGCAGTTACTGATGAGTTCTCCTCCATTTAAATCCTGTGACGTGACCCACATCGTTCACACTTACAAATTTAAAAACACTGAATCATGGCTTTGAATTGTGAGTACTTAAACTTTCATTTGACTGTGGCAGAGTTTTGTTTCTGAAGATGCAATACAGAAAACCAGAAAATTTAAAGTTAATCTGCAGATAAAAATGTGAGGTATGTATTGTGTGATTGGCAGAAAAATCATTGGTATTTTAAGAAATTATTTTTCTTCCCTATTACCTCCATGGTGTTGTAGCACAACTCAGCAGAATTGGCTTTGCATGTGCAACTTTGTGTTCCAAGTGATGCTTAGATGATTAGTAATACAACATGACCTTGAACTCCATCACTCACAGACTGCTAATCACATAGCTTATTTCTATTTTGCTATTGCTTTGGGCAGGAGAAAATAGAAGGATTTGCCTTCTTTGTGAATACCTTAACAGCAGGGCTAATCTGATTCCATATGGTAGTAATAGAAGTTAATTCCTTTTTTTTTAAAGTATTTGAAAAATGTCTGAGAACAACACTTGATCTTAGTCATGGTAGTATGAAAACATTGTGTCAATATTTTTTTCCATGGGAAATACTGCAAGAAAAGATGCATTTTGCAGATCATGATCTTCAGGACACATTCCTACTACTCAGTCACCTCCACTCAGGGGGTAAGGCAGTGAGAGGTACAACAAATACCTCAAACATATACTGAAGAATGTGTTCATTGGGAATGAGACACAGAGGATTCAATCCCATTTTTAATGGCTGTCTTTCATTTCAGGAGGAGATTCTCAAAGACCTGATTTGCTCAGGCCTTTTAAAGACTGTAAATTCAGTAAGGTATCTGAGGGTCAATAGGAGGATGCAGAATCCCAGTCCACATTTTGGCTTTGGAAAACATCCAAACTAAATTTCTCATTGCCAGACCTTGACCATTCCAGGGGTGACTCTAGCCACGTGCCTCTGTAACATTCAGCAGGCTTTCAGTCAGGCAGTCAGATAATGACTGAGAAGTCTTACTGTTCTCTGTGGAAATAATCTGTTTCAGGCAACAGGAGCAGCAGAAGGAAACATTAGACTGATGCTGAGCATGATTAAAGGCAAATTTAGACAAGGACCAGCACCATTCCAGCTGGAAGCACTGAGGGAAGTATGTTCCTGTGATCCCATATTATTGCTTATGCCCTGCCTAACCACATTCCACAGCTCCTGCCTGCACCTGCTCAGTGCTCTGCTCTGACTCCATCGTGCACAGTCACTGCCATGGGCTCTGCCCATGTGAGTGTAACACGGGGAGATGTGGCCCTGTCCACACAGACAGGGCTGCAGAGCCTCAGCACCCTCCCTCCTGGGGGTTGGGAATTAGCATAATCTCTGTGGTCCTCTGTAGCTCCAATGCACCAAGGGCATTTCTGGAAAATCCTGCTCTCTGATTTTGCCTTCCATCACTGTTCAATACTCTAATTGATAGATGGTAACTTTGAGGTGAAGCACAACGTGCCTAGAATGGGAAATCTCTGACAAAACCTGTAAACGTCACATTACAAAAGGGTAGCTCAGGCTCTGAGGAGTCAGGCCCCAACCCACCATTCCTCTGGTCTTTTTGGCTTTGTCTTTCTGCCTCACACCAATGGGCAGAATAATACACACCATGAAAGAGGCAGTATGAAAAAACTAGTGTCCTGCTTACCCCTTTACCAACATTGCTTTAAAGCGATGTCCTTTCCATCTTAGCTGTGAGCATGCAGCCCTGCAGTGAAATCCGTGTGCACTCAGGGAAAAATGTTGCTCTGGAGTGGCAGTAAGTGGCTTTTCCAGAGGTGTGAATTGTCCCACTAGCTGAACAGGTGAAGCCCAACATAATATCCTAGCCCACATCACATTCCATTTTGAAATATGGAGACAATTGTGAAACAGCTTACTAATTCTTATTCTTGTTTTCTTAGACCAGGATGAGTGGGGGAGGAAGATGCTGGTTTTCCAGCTTCCAAACACCCAAAATTCATTAGCCTAATATTGTCAGGGAGCCTTATCCTCCAAACTCTGTGGCTGTGAACACTGATGTTGTGAATTCAGCTAAGATGAACACAGTAAAAATGCATTTCAACCTCTGGATACCCAGAATATTTCACAAACTTTTTTCACTATTTTGTCCAGTTCAAAGCACACACCACAGGCTTTGCTATTCCATAGTCTTTTCTTTATAAGCATTCATCTCACTTGCCTTGCAGTGCTATTTGCACTGTACTATTGCTTCCTACTCCAAAAGATGCAGCTACCAAACAGGAATCTGTGTGCCAACTCTATCACTCCACTGTTTAAAATCCTGACACTCAGCCTCCTGTTTGAGGGGAATCAATACATGATCTGGCCTGGATGGATAGGAATTAATTGATGTGACATTTTACAATAAATACAGAGCACTGGGCTAATGCTCAGAGTGGGTTTATTTTGCAAATGAAACCTCCTGCTGCATGAATTCTTGCAGTTGCAGTTCGCTGGAAGCTGCAAAAGTACAGCAGAGGGAAGTATAGCTCAGTATTTGCCTTGTCTCTGCCTTCTTTCCTCAATTGTTGCAGAATTAGTGGACATTGTCAGAAACAAAATGCTCAGCCAGCTGGATCTTTGGTCTGATTAGTTGTCAGATGTTGGCAACTGTTATTAATATAAGTATATACTGATACAATGTTATTTATTTATATTAACAGATATGGGAAAAGAATTTTATTATATTCAAGGTGATCTTGAAGAATAGATAAGAAAGAAAAATTATCTATGACTATACATCCAGCTATTCAAGATGGTTGCTCCTTATTGTTAATAAAACTGCAAGAACCATAAAGCATATGGTAAGGGATACTCCATCACTTTTAAACACTTCAGCTAATGCAGAAATTATTTATGCTGCATTCCATAATTCAGGGATTAGATTTTCGAACATAATTAAGCATGTACTGCCAGGTCTTTGAGACACAGGTACTTGTGTTCAGTTTGTCTGTTTCAGAATTAAAATCAAGTAGCGAGCTACCAAAAATATTTTGTACAAGCTCTTTAAATAAAAGGGTCTGCTGAAAATTTGCATAATACCTTACTTGTGAAATGTAAAAACTGTCATAAATCATAATTCAATTTATAAGACAATTAAATGCATGTGTTTCTGTTCTCTTTTATGGTTCTTGGAAATCATTATCTTGTGTAGCTGGAGAAAGAGGGGCTAAAGGAAGCAGAGAAGAATTAGAATGGAATTAGCATTAGAACAGAGGGCAAATATCAGACAGTCACTTCCTCCACATATTTGTTTTCTCTAGCTGTCCTGAACTCAACTGAAATAGCACAGCATGCTTCACATTCCACAGAATTTCTTATTTTCCTTAGGACAGAGGTTGCTTTCTATGTCTCATGGGACTCAGATGGTTTTGTTACAATTAACTGCGAGAGATTTTCTGCCATTTTAGTTTGCAAGAGATTTTCTGCCATTGTACTCTCTTTGCAGCTTATGATACTTGTTAAATCTCTCTGATGACATAGAGAAAACCCTGTAAAGAGGATAGAATGCTGTTTATAAAACTTACTGAAGCATTCTTCATAAATTCTCATTTCAAACAAGGCAAAGATATGCCTTAAGTTAGCAGCAGTATTTTTCTAATGTACCATGTTCCTAAAGTATGTTTTGAAACTGCATTGCCATAAATGTAAAGGTGTCCTGGTCCTACCAGTGGTTTTATTGTATGTCAGAATATANGAAATATTAAATATAGAAATATTTAAAATCTAGAAATCACAAACCAAGAAATGAAATACTTTTTCCAAGATGTGTAGCGTGGATGTTGCATTACTTGAACCTTTAGATTTTGCTACATTCACAGACTTTGCAATAGAGCAGATGGGGCAGCAGGAACCTGGAAAAATGGCACTTTGGTCCCACACTGAGCAATGAGTGAAAAAGGCTCTTTTCCCTACAAAAACCCAGCTCTGGTTTTACTGCTCATTTTTACTGAACTGACTGATCTTTTACTCCAGCTAGAATTATAGCACTAGTGAGTAGGATGATGTCACACGGTGGCAAAATTGTTAAAGAAAAACCTTCACCTAGTTGGAGCTACTAGTGATGTGCATGTTTTTGTTTCTGCAGAATTTAGTTTCTTATTTCTAAAGGTCAAAAGAGATAAAGATGTTCAAGACTCTCTACTGATGTGGAAGTCCATTTCTGTGTCTCCAATCCAACAGGTCTTCATGCTTTAAATCATTATATCCTGATTAAAGTATACCAGCAACACATCCCTTCAGAAGAAAAAGCTTTTAGTTCAACTTGAGATATATGGCATTTGGGGAAAAAAGGCTTGACTTGCAGAGTTCTGATCTCAGTTGCTGATTCAGTGCTGTTTCTGGGATTTATCTTTTTGTTCATGTCTTAGGTTTATGTAAGTAGACCAGTATTGTCTATAACATTTTGGGTTTTTACCCATTGGCTTTACAGAATGGTTTCAGGGATATAATTAGGTATGCAGTGTGAAAAGTGTATTCCCAGAAGCTTTGTGGTCAGTTCTGCCTGAGGTAACCACCAACAGCTCTTCTCAGCTTAATGATGTCTGCTCTTGGCAGTGCTTCTGCAGAGAGTGAGGTTAATGTCAGGAAATAAAATAAAATCTGCTTAGTAAACACGGCAAAGAAAACAGGTTATGTGTTAATGTGCTTGCACCAGCTATTCCTCTCTGAGGCTTTCTTTTCACATTTCATTGTTTAAATTTTGGTTGTTCATACATGGTTAAATTTATACAAACTTTGAAGAAGCTCAAAATTATAGAGCTGAAATTAGGAGATAAAAGATGTCTGTCAGGTGTTTGCCTCCTAGTCCAGACTTTCACTAGCACAGCAACACTTGTCCCATCTTAGTTGAATTTCTTAGGTAAGAGACATCTGCCACACACATTTCACCTTTGGAAGCATTTCTCTAATACTCAATGTCATTTTCCCTAAAGGAAAACCACTTCAGAATTTAACAGCAATAGCTGTAGAGAACATCATAGAAATTACATTTCTATACCTGCAGGACTGAATAGAGATTAATATAACTTACACATTCCTATTGAGGAGTTTTATTGCATTTTATAGGAAGAATACAATTTTCTCTTAAATTATATGGGATAGTTTAAAGAACAAGGTTGTAATTTCCTTAACAAATGCTTTTAAGACCTTCCTATGATAGTTCATGTTTTAAATTTCATCATTGTCTCTATAGCTTATTTAGGCAAGTGTAGCCACCCATATGTGACGAAACAAATTAAAAAGGGCACATAATGTTCCAGTTTCAAGTACTTGGGTGGATGGGGTTGCTTAATATACATATATCATACTCTTCCAAGCTATCAAAGACCTTTGGATGAATTGGGTGCAATATATTAACTCAATTACAATGGAAACACAGATCAAAGAATGTAGCTGGGAGGTCTTATTAAAGTATGAGACTTCATTAAAATGTCACTGGTTTTGATTATACTGGATTAAAGTGTCTGAAATTTCACTTAACTTCTTCATGTCCCCAGAAAAGAAAATTCTGCTGGGTAACTCTAAGTTCATGGTTTCAGACCTTGTTTCTCAGTGCTTTTATTAAAGTGGACTCTTCATAAATTGGTAAGAAACACCAAGGATCTTTTTTATTAATTTCTGACACTGAATATATAATATCATTTGCTTCAATTTGTTTCTTTTTCATTTGTTATTTTTGTTTCTGGCTTACTCATTCACATACATCTTGGAAAAAATTCAGTTTTTCAAAGGAAATAATAACAAAACCCCCTAGTTTTCCTCTATGTAAAAGAAATAAAATCATTTAGAAATTACTAGTTTACATCATGGGATGAACACACTGAAATGTACGAAGTCCAGTTTTTTCTAAATGGCAGAGCAGTGCTGAGCTTTCCAAGGAAAGCTGTTAATGGGGAGCAGTTTCTGTGTGCTGCAGTGCTCAGCTGATCTATTTCTGCCTCTCCAGCCAAGAGACAGAATACACATGAATGCTGAGCACTGCTATCAGTGGTAATAGCCCTTTAAATTGGAAACAATCATGGTAAAGACACCTAACAGACATTCTCTGGTACATAATAACAAGATTGAGATAAAAATCACTTTTCTTAATTCGTTTATTTTCCTGTTGCTACACCTGATGTCAACACTCGTTTGTAATTTTATTAAAATGGTGACGCACCCCCTGTAGTGACGCAGAAACAGTGAAAAGTTTGCATACTGCTATCTCGCATATCCATCATATTTTGTGCTTGATATTGATAGAGCCCTGCCTAATCTCTCTGCAAGTGCCAGGGTAGAGTCCAGCCCTGTCCCTGCTTTTGTTTGAGGAGCCCCATTCCATAGGATTTAGGCTTTCAAGGTACATAGCTCAGCATGAACTTAACAAAACATGAATTCATTCAGTAACTAAATTGATTTCCTGCTTTGTTGCATACGTGTTCCTTAAATGACAGTGAAAGTAAAACACAGAGCGTGCAATTCCACCATAACCAGAACACAGTTTTACGAGCAGCGATGGTTTCTCTCTCCAGTTGCCAGTGTTATGGATCTCCCCACAGATCTGGAAAGGCTCAGGATGAGATAGCAAGGAAGTAGTGTATTATAGATAAACAGAGAATAATTCCATTCATTTATGGATTGTTTCAGGGATACTGAAAGGCTCCACTAATACTGGCTATTAAGACAGAGAAGATGGGGTGGAGAGAAAATCAATTCATTTCTCAATCTATTTAAGTGAACAAAGAATTGCGTGTGAAACTGAACAGAGCATGTCAACAAAGCTCACACCAAACAAAAAAAGAAAAGCAGCTTTATTTTGCATAATTGCGTCTGAATCACAGATTTGACAGAACCTGTTCCATTCTAAGCCCCAAGGTCTTATATAGGCAGAGCACAATATCAAATACCCTGTAATGTGTTTTTTCTGGGCTAATCTAACATCTCACAGAATATCACACAAGGGGACAGCACAGGCAGTTGAGTGGTTTCCTCGGTTTATATTCAGTCTTTGTAGGACTTATTCCATCTGTCTGTTGAAAGCTACGACAGTGCACTGTCAGATCTCTCCAGGTTTTTAGGGTGGCTTCCTTATCTCTAAAATAGGAATGAAATAAGAAATATTAGTGCTTTTCTGGTAAGAGAGAGATAAGGTTTAACCTCTGAACACTTGTAAAGGTCTTCAGAGGACACTTCAGAAGTGCCTAATGCTATAAATTCTGGCATTATAAGGTATTTTACTGTCATTAGAGTATTAAGAATTTCACCTTTTAACCTTTATGCACATATGTAACCTGGCATAATGGAGGCTCATGGCAAAGCTTCCATGACCAGCGTTACCTGTTCAATCTGAACACCAGACTTTGCAGAAATCTAAAGGAATTGAGCTACGACTCTGGAACAGGGTAACCTCCTGATTTTGCCTCCTCCAAGTTTTGCCTTCCTCATAAAAGGTAGGGGTCTAGAAAATCTCTGACCAAGGTACCGTCAAATCACAATGTTTTATCTGAACAGAAGTAAGTTGCATTTGCAAGACTGATGACATTAACAGTCTAGTATTAGCAGGGTAAATGCCTTGAGATAAGAATTAAGATTGCCTGCTGAGCATCCAAAACTCTACAGCATCAGCAGGCACTAAAGCAGTAAGGCATTTGGAAAAATAGCTCCACATCTGATAGGGAAAAGCACAATAAATCCAAGATAAAGTAAATTTCTAGATAACCAGGAGCATTTAGCGCTGTTCTGATTAAACTCCACTACAGGAAAAGAGTAAACACAGCCTCCATGCTTTCCCTGTCATTCTGCCAATTTACATCTTAATGGATAAACTGGTTCAGGTTACTCATTTGGCAAAGCAAGGGATTGATTTGCAACTTTTCATTTTGACTGCTCCAATCAACTTCTGCAGGGCTGTTCAGGGCAACTGAGCACAGCCATGGGCAGGCATTTAAAGATTAACAGGCCTTTGCAGCATTCCAGGGGTATGAAAAAGTCATCAAAATTATTTTCTTTTTTTTTTTTTTTTTCCCAGTATTTCATACACATTTAAGGGTGGTGCAGAGCACCCCAACCTTGCCGCTCAGCACCGGAGGTCACGGACAGCACCCCAATCTTCTCCCTCAATTTAAGGGGATGCAGAGCACCCCAACCTTCCCGCTCAGTGCCGGAGGTCACGGACCTTCGTTTCCCCGCTGGTTTTGGGGCCTTGGGCCGCACCCACCCACGGCCCCGCGCCCCAAGGCCCGCGGGCTCCGCTGGCTGCCCCTGGCTCAGGGAAGTTCGCGCCCCGGGGCCGCGGGTTCGAGCCCCGACGGGGGCGGCCGGTGCGGGGCCGTGCCGGGGGCCGCCCCCGC
>VZUA01024677.1:0-23122 GCA_013401035.1 Horornis vulcanius | reverse complement strand
CACAGACATTGCTTTTCAACTAAGTTTGATCTCCCCTCTCTTATTTGAGGTCATCTTTCTCAGCAACTTGAATGACTTGAAATCAGAAATTTGGTTAGAAGGAGAACTTTGACCAGTGTCTTAGAAACTTGAGCATCTATTTCTTCATGTACCCTTCTCAGGTCAGCAGATTTCATTATAGAAGAGGTAGAGTACNACTTCTAATTCATCAGAAAATTAGAAGACTTTTTTCACTAAATTGAACACTCTCCCTCTTCAGTAATCCAGTTCTGGAAGGGGAAATGCTGTCAGCAGCCTTGAAGTAGTGTGCTGCAAACAAAAGTGTTTCTTGACAGGACCCCATCTTGCCAAAAACTTTATTAAAAAATTCCTAGCAGGTGTCATCATTCTTAGTATACCTCCCCAAAAATTTGTCCTCCAATACACAAAAGGAGCAGAAAGTGCTGGGAGCCTGCACACAGCATTGTCTCATGGGCTCCACTAAATCAAGAGTAACTTCCATGGCAAATTTATCACCACAGACCTAGTCCCAGATAATCAGTGTCAATGAAATGCATGTAGATAACTGGGATTCCTCCCATGATATTATTTTAAAATCCAAATCCCTTAGTCAGGCAGAAATATAAATCACAGTGACACTGGTCCACTGAAGAAAAAAGTCACAGCTGCAAAAATGGGTGCCATATTCTGAGGGTTGGCAGAGCCAGACAAGAACACCACCCATAGAGCAGACTAAGCTCTTCAGCTCTGAGCAGGTCATCGAGACATCACACAAGGCAGAAGTATGGGAAATACAAGTGATATTACATTGCCAGGCAGCAGGAGTGGGGGATTGTGAACAGGGATGGGCAGAGCAACACTGAAGTTACTGACTTCTTGCCTTATTCCTACCATCCCTCAAAAAGACAACTCCTGCCCTGTCCTCATTGCTCATGGCTTGGCAGAATCAGTGATTTGTTTTTCTTCTTTTCCCCATCCACCTTCCAAAAGAGATAAAAATGTCCTCCTTTCATAAAGAATTTCACCACATGCCCTGATCAAGAAGCAAGGTGTAACCAAGCTCCCCCTGAGTTGTCCTCCCACCTCTCTTGTCCACAAAGAGTGAAGAGCAGGGAAACAGAAAAACTTATTGGTCTCAACCTGCAACAAATTAGCTCAGCTCTGCAGCAGATAAAGGAAGTCAAGGCCACCCCAACAGCCTCTGCAGAGGAAAGAGACACAAAGAAAGATATTCCTGAGGCTGTAGTCTAATCCCTCCCTGAAAGATTTTTTGCTAATTCAGAACGGTTCAAATATTCCATCCAAGCATTTGTGTCTGCCAGTAGGGCATGCAAAGCACAATGAGAGGTTGAGCTGCTGAATTTTCACAGGGTAAAGTTAGGCCCCTGGAATTCTTAGTTCCTCACCAGTAGAATTCCTATAAACACAGATGGATGGCAACTCCAGAGATGGATGTATTGACTTGCTTTGCAACCCAAGCACTACTGTGAGGTCTATCCTGCATCACTTCTTAGCTTACTACAGTATCTCACACCAGTGATCTCATTTCTACCACTCACTGCAATTACAGCAGAAGAGCTCAGTTCCTAAGCACAATTTAGAAGAAAATCAGCACAAAAAAATAAGAATTTTTGTAACTCTGGCTAAATTTCTGGGTTATTGTGATGCATTTTGCTGCTGGAAAGGAAAAAGAAACCCACAACAAGACAGAGCCGCTGTATTCCCATGACATGTGTCCTCTTATTTAGTCCTAAAGAGGATTGCATTTGTCAGCTCATGACACACAGGACATGTGCTGTGCATTTCACTGCTTCTGCCAGCTACTCTGAGTTTGATGGTGCAAGATTCCTTGCTGCTGTGCCTCACTTCTAGAACATCATTTAAGCCCGGTCTTTATTTGGAGTGGCAGGTACAGGAAGCAGTCTTGCTGAGATACAGGAGAACATCTGCATCTGAGGCTTGCTCCTGCTTTGTCATTATGAATATATAATATCACAGCCCTGGGAAGGGAGGAGGCCAGAGCATCCTTGCAGGTGTGTTTGATGGGGTGGGTAAATCTTGCCTATAACAGTAATTAAGAACCTGATGTACTTATGACACACTAGTAATAATTTTTGGAGACAGTTTAGCATTCAGGAAAAGTCAGATGAGGTGGGGTAGAAGCTCACCTTAAAAAGCCAAGGGGTAACACTTAAGTCACAGTGTGCCAAACTGAACAAAGCAACTGCAAATCATTTCTTAACTGCATCCAGACCATGACAAAACCACCAGCAATGACTGTGGACTTGTTCTTGCCAAGGGGTTTGTCTGTGCATTCCACAGCATCCCACTGCTCACAAACCAGCTCCCTGCCAACTTCACTGTCTGCAGTAGCTTGCCTGGCTAAAATCTCCAGGATAGTCCTCAAAAAAGGAAGAGATTTTGCCTTGGTAAGGCCCTGGGCACCCCCAAAGAGGAGCTTCTCTTTTTCCATCTGTTCCTGGGATCCCTGGTGCAACCATGAACCTACTTTGCTCTCCACCCTCATCCTGAGGCAGGTCCCTTCACATCAAGTGCCAACCTGGGGGCTGAAAATGCCTCTGGCAGAGCCTCCAGGGGCTGCCAGCACTGGTGGTCTCACTAGGATGACTCTGCTGCTCTATGGGGCTCACACAGGCTTTATACAAGAGGATGCAGAGGCACACACCCAGAATGATGCCACAGAAGAGTGAAAGTGTACACAGACAATTCACAGAACAGTCACCAGAATTCACATCAGACATCAACATCCTCACATGCATAGGGAACTGTCAGACCACAAAACAACTGTGGCTCTCTGCCACAAGAGCCAAACCCAGGGCAGGGAAACAAATACAGAGCAGCAGAGATGTCTGACACACACCAAGCCCACCAGAGCAGTGCCTACCAAGTGTCCACATCCTAAAGGAAAGCTTATGACAATTGTAAGGGCTGTTTGACTTCAGATTCCAAAACACAAATTTAAGCCAAAATAAAATTTTAAATGTCACAAATGCACCTGGAAAAGCTTTAGCATTTCTTATATTGGCTTATGTTCAGTAAAGGTGGACTAGCTCAGCTACAATAGAAACAAAGCTCCAAAAATCTGCCTGAGATTTAAGTCTTACAACCTGCTTTTACTCATGAAATACCCAGTCCTCTTCTGGCTGATTGAGTAACAGGATACCCTGAGAAAGGGCCCTTTTGTATTTCCCGGACTTTACAGAGTCAAAATAATTTCAGAAGCTTTACTGGGATTTCATGCTTCTTCATTAAGTAAGGAGGTGAAATGCCTGTTAAAAGTAATTCCCCAGCTACAAAGGAGATGAAACTCCAGTTAAAAAAAACCCCAAAACTTTTCCCAGCTACAAACACCCAAGCTATTATTTTTAATACTTACATTAAACCATATAAACTATATCTTGCATTAGAAGCCTTATGTTTTTGCCAGGACTGTAGAAAATGTGGTTGCCCCCAGAAGCAAAATCTAGAGGAAGGAGAAATCCATTCCACAGAGATGATGGGCTTTCTTGCCATACTTCAATATATGTGCACCTTCTGTGATGCCTACAACACATTTTTAGCCAAAACCTGACCCAGGTGATGGAGCACCCCATTACATCAGAACATCTTTGGGTTATTGCACCACACATCCTACAGAGCTATCACAGCCCTTTACCCATGAGAACAATCTTTATCCTAACTCAAAAATAGTCTAACTTCTGATATGCTGACTTACAGTGTTCTTCCCTTTGATTTTTAAGTCAGTACTGGATTGTTTGGGCAGCTCTGCTCTAAGCACTGCTTCATAAAATTATATTCTCTGATTCAATTATATATTCACTAAAACAAGCTAAAACATCATTTAGAGTCAATTATTTTAGCCACCTATTGCTTCTCAGAGTCGAAAATATTATTTTAAGAGAATCTGAAGCACAAGGTTAGATCATTTGCTAAATCACATCGAGATGCAATCAGAAGACTCAAAGTTAACTTTTGAGAGTATCTGGGTAAGTCTTGCTTGCTCTCTTCATAAGCTTACTTTTCACAGTACCATTTAGCTAAAAATGCTCTAATCACTAGAAAAACTTGTCAGTGCAGTTTGTCAAGTTTCCTACAAGCCTCATTTATTTTCCCTTAACAGACATTAGCTAATTGCCCCAGAGCCCCTCTCCCTGCACATTGCATCTTTTTTGCAGCTCCTTTTTTGCTGTGTTAACAAACAGCCCCCGGGGAGGTGACCCCTCATTTCCTAAGCCAAAACTCATCAACACCCACAGGGTCCAGGACAAGATGCATTTCTCAGGACCCACATCCTTTCCTTGCTGCTGATGCCCCTGGAAGCAGGGATTTGCAGACTTGCAGAGCAAGGATAAAGTTCTCCCTAATCTCTCCTCCAAATGTAAAGATGACAGTAGAGGTGCCATAAACTCTGAGGGGTGTTTCTGAGAGTGGTACAGCACTTACCAAGGAGATATTTTTAAAGGTTTGAGCCTGAAGATCTTTGAAATGCAGAGTTTGCTGTCCTTCCACAAGAAACTTCTTCTATATCTGTTCTTCATACAGCTCTGCTCTAAGGAAAGGCTGAGGGAATTGGGATTGTTCAGCCTGGAGAGGAGAAGGCTTTGGGGTGAGCTCATTGTGGCCTTGCAGTGCCTGAAGGGAGCCCACAGGAAAGATGGAGAGAGACTCTTGACAAGGGCCTGGGGTGACAGGACAAGGGAGAATGACTTCACACTGACAGAGAACAAGTTTAGATGGGATATGAGGAAGAAATTGTTCCCTGTACGGGGTGCTGAGGCCCTGGCACAGGTTGGCCCGAGCAGCTGTGGCTGCCCCACCCCTGGAAGTGTCCAAGGCCAGGCTGGATGGGGCACTGAGCCACCTGGGATAGTGGAAGGTGTCCCTACCCAAGGCAGGGGATTGGAACTGGATCATCTTTAAAGTCCCTTCCAACCCAAACCATTCTATATTTGTATAAATCAAACATCAGCTCCTGAGACAAAGTACAAGTTCCTGCTCTACTTGCAGGAAAAAAAAAAAAAAGGAGAGCAGAACCATCCTTGAAAACTCCAAGTACACAAATCTGCAAGTGCTACTGGCATCACAGTTCTCTGGACATTCACCCCTTAGGCTGAAGGCCCCACACAGAAAACTAGTGGAAATTAGTCCTTCTTCTTGATACTTTTTCCAATATCCTCTGCATTAGCCTTTGCACACCTATCTTTAATAACTTACTACACCATCCAAGCTGAGCAGTGCAGAGATCTACCTTTTATTCCTGAGGTTTCTAGCAGAAATTCAGGAAGCAGGTGTGCCTCAGCATCACCCTCAGGAGGGAGTTCAGACTGTTCTTCTGCACTCTGACCTACTCTAGTTGGAACATTTAAACATCTCAGTAGTGGAAGTCTCATTTCCCAGCTATGCAACAAGCATGATGACTTCAGTCTTGATGGGATCCAGGGTGCAGCTTCCCCTGAAATGAGAGTGCAGCATGGAGACACAGAAGCTGGCACTGCTATAGGGCTGCACTAGTAAACACAGGCTGGCAAAACCCTATGATTGTGCAAACATCACATTTCTACTTAAAATGCATTTTTAAAACAGCACACAAACATTTTTAGGTGCTGGGAGTACTTCAGGCATTTTTGATGAAGGAGGATTTTTTTATAAATTTAACAAACAGATGCAATAAGCTTGCACCAAGTTTGAGGAAATTGTTTCAGTTCTTTTACCATTTACCTGACTACATTTTTCTGGGTTGCTAGACATACCTTAGTTTAAAATAAAGATGTTTAATGACCACCCTTCTTTGTTTCCACCTTACTCTACAAAAATCCAGTATGTGTAACACAGCACTATTCATGTGGGACTCAATACCCTGAGTAGAAAATTTTAGTCCAATAGGCTCAAAAGCTGTTTTTTCAGTTCCATTATTGCCTCCAAAGAAACAAACATAACCTCATTTGTTCCACAAATACTAATGTAATTTGGCTTTGATCTTGTCTGGACCAAGATAAAAGGTATCCTTTAAATTACATTCATTAGAGCTTTAACCCACTTTCAAACAGAAAGCAGGTTTGGCACAACCTCATTTAAGCATTTTGCACATATAAATAATGAGGACAACATCCTCAGCTACCTCCTCCAGAGGATATCCTCACCAGACTAGGGACACCAAGGACAAACATCTTGAACCCTTTGAGCATTTGAGCACCCTCTACAAACAAAGGGAAAACCCCACAGACAATGGAATTATTCTTCTTGCATCACAACAGCTGTCTGTGAAATGACTTGCCACATTTACCATTCCAATGACTAATGAGAGGACAGAGAAAGCTCCAGGAATTTTAAATTAGAAAAGGTTGTTCCCACTGTGTTGGTTACAGGAGGTAGACAAACACCCATCTAAGAAAAACTTGATCCTTAACTTCTTGGCAAGTAAATTTAGGATTAAGTCAGTCCTGGCCTTTTAATATAGGCAATTACACATTAGACCAAAGTTGACTCCTCTCCAGCTTCCAGTGCTTGGTCTACACATTTTAGGAGTTAAACATTAAGACTACATGCAGTCAGGATTTTCCACCATCACCTCTACCTTCCCTTGCAACACACATATGCTGCTTTCCAAAAACAAACAAAAAAAAAATCGTGAAAACAGTCTTTTGTTTTGGAGTCTAAACAGATGTTTGACAAGAGCCAAACAAGCTGCAGGAGTATCAAAAGTTTAGATTGCTGAACAGATGAGGAGCAGCCTTTGGCTCTGCCCCTATGCACTGAAAACTTCAATGTTAAGCATTTGCCTATTGGTATCCTGTCTCCAGAGCCACAGCAAGGCAGAGCCACAGCCTCTTTCTGCTTGGCCCAGTCCTGCATCCTGACCCCAGGCCCAGGCCTTGGAGTTAAGCTCAACTTTCACTTGCAGTTATCAATGGATCCTCAAGGACAGAGCTACAAGAGAACCCTGAACTGAATCTAAACTGAGCAGTATTTCATCTCTATGGACCATTCCACAAGGGTTCCACACACAGCATGCCCTACCCAGGCACTATTCTGACTAAACCAGGTTTTTTTTTCGGAGGTGGGGGAATAATTACTGTCATTTAATGCAACACAGCCAGGTCTCATACATTTTGTAGCTCATCTGTGTCAAGAGATATAAAAACTATAGGTATTCACGTGCAACTACTGAAGAGTTAGGCACACTTTGCATAGATTTATACTGTACCAAAAATGTATTACACTATTCATGTGTAAAATCTACCAGAATGCAATTTATTGGATCAGTAGTCATAAAGAGTAGGGCGTGTCTTATTGCCTCCAACAAAAGCCTTTTGCCTTCTCCAGCCATGAAAAGGCTGAGTGCCTCCCACATTTTAAATAACTGCTCAATAATCTCCTTTTAAACGCATATAACTGTATCAGACTTCAACTCCTTTTAAAAGAAAAAAAAAAAAAACCAAACCCACAGTAGTTTTTCTCAAGTCCCCTCTGGCTTATTGCAGGTATAGCAAGGCAGTTACAGCAGTGTTGCATTTGGAAGCTTTCCAGAACCATGTGTGACTGAACACCAGGTTATCTTTTCACAATATCTCCAAGTAAACAGCACTGCAATGTTACTCACACAGTGAATTATGTTCTGAGGCACGCAGGAGCAAACGTGCCCATGCAAAACCTCAGCTGCATAAAAACCCGTGGCTTAACCTGCTCCCAAGGCTCAAACATTCCAGCAGCCTCTATTATCCTTCCATCGATCTCACCCTTTTCTGCAGATCCATAAACTCAGCTGACAGACTGGCAACTTGCTGATCCAAGCACTGGCTCTCCCCTTGTTCTTGTTTCAGCATGACTTGGTCAGCATGTAGCCTCATTTGTAGCTTGTGAAACTGCAATAGCTAAACAAACATATGTACATGAGGGACTTGTCAAACAAAGCAGGCTGTAAAATTATCAGAGTGGAAATCAAGTGCCAACGTTTATTATATGAGGAGCCACACCCCAGCTGGCAAATCTCAGACCCACAGCCTGATAAGAGGGAAGAAGTGGCTCCAAATTTCTCTGTATTAGCTGTGACAAAAGTCTCATTAAAAACAAGCCTGGAAAGCATTTAAGGAGCAACACATGTGCACACATTCATTTGGATTTCCCTTAACACTGCAGTGCATTTTATCAGAAATACTTTCTTTCAGCAATTTAATCCTCTTGATACAGCTCCTAGTTAAACAGTATTACTACTACATTTCCATTAAAATGCATGAAACTTCTACACATGTAAAATTTATTCCACTTTTGCTTCTTTATCCAGTGCATTTTCCCACCAACACAAGATTTGAGCAGCTTAGTGATTTGTGCTGGTAGTAAAGCAACACACTGAGTATTAATTATGTCAAGTTACAACATTTTCATCTTTCATTTTTCAAGAGCAGCTGCCAGCCTTGAAGATTTCCTCTAGATTAAGGGCAATGCCAAAGGAAATTAAGGCAAAGAAGGCAGGAGACAATGAAGTAAGCCTCTCATCAGCCAGGGAATTTGTTCTGTAGGTACAAATGCCACCCAGGGATAGGATGCAGAGGTAGACTGCAAACAAGTGACAAGGAAGAGGGGAACAGTTTCAAGCAAATCATTGGGAGGCAAATGGCAACCTAAGAAGAATGTATTTTTCAATTCCAGTCAGCAATACTGCTGGAAGAGTTGCCTAGGATGTTTGCCTGCTACAAATATTTGAGCTGGTAATTATTAATTTTAAGACTTCTTTCAAACTCTAAGTGTGTGGATACATAGATAACTGGAAAACTGCCTTTTATAGGACTAACCAAACCCATAATATTCAGGCAATGTGCCACTCAAGGCACAAAAAAAAATTTCAAGCCAGTACTGCTATTTTTTCTTTATGTAGGTATACAAGTAAATAATCTTATTAATATGCTGGCAGTTTAAAAAAAACCTGAATTTATTATTCAACCTGTGCAGTGATGATGAATGAAGTCAATGTCAGGCTTAAGAAGAGAGTATTGAGGGAAGGAGGTAGGCCAGCCTTTGCCTTTCCTTCCCAATAGGTTAAACATTACACCTCAAATCCTTAGGTCAGAGTAGATTGGAAAAGACCTCCAAGGTCTTTGAGGCCAGCCATCAACCAAACACTGCCAAGGCCACCACTAAATCAAGGTCTCATCAACTCATTTCCAAGTAACATCTGTCTGGTTATATCAGTTTTGTCCAGTGCTAATTAGTGCAGTTAGATGATAAGCCAAGAAATAGTAGAGAATCCAGAAAACATCAAGTCTGGGCTTTGTCTGCATACAAAAACTAGGCCTCAAAAAGCAGAGCATCAGCTGACAAAACCAGGTGGGAAATAGCCTTCAGATTTAACAGGGCTAGAATCTGAAGGTTTGGACAGCCAGGATTGCCATTGTGAGCACTAGAAACTTGGGGTTTGCTTCAACTGGGGGGAAAAAAAGCACTGCCTGGAAAACAACAGAGCCATAGCTGGAGCTGCAGGAACAAATTCAAGGAACACCAGTCCAGCAGCTCCAGAAGCAAATTCAGGATCAAGTTAAGGCCAGCTTCTCTCTGCTGCATTTTTGTAGGTGTAAATAAAATGGGCCCTATTCTCAACTGTCCTACAGTCCCACCACACCATTTTTCTCCTCTCTACCCACCAGAAAACAGATGCAATGGTGAAAAGAGGTGTCAAGGGGACTGTGGATGAATATATTATGCTATGAGTTAACTGGTTCCAAAGAGCTACAGCACACTGGGGAAGTAGAATCACAAGGTTGGGAGAGACCTTCAAGATCATAGTGTCCAACTCATGCCCTAACACCTCATCTAAAACATGGCACTGAGTGCCACATCCAGTCTTTTTTTAAACACATCCAGGGATGGTGACTCCACCACCTCCCCGGGAAGACCATTCCAGTACTTAATCACTCTTTCTGTAAAAAAGGTTTTCCTAATATCCAGCCTTGGCGAAGCTTAAGACTGTGTCCTCTCCTTCTGTCAGCTGCTGCCTGGAGAACGAGACCAATCCCCACCTGAGCACAGCCGCCTTTCAGGAGGTTTTAGAGAGTGATGAGGTCACCTCTGAGTCTCCTTTTCTCCAGGCTAAACACCCCCAGCTCCCTCAGTCATTCCTCACGGGGCTCCAAGCCCCTCTCCAGCCTCGTTGCCTCCTCTGGACGCGCTCAAGCGTCTCAAGGTCCCTCCCGAGCTGAGGTCCCAGAACCGGACACAGCACTCCAGGTGCAGCCTCACCAGTGCCAGGCACAGGGCAAGAATGACCTCCCTGCTCCTGCTGCCACACCATTCCTGATCCAGGCCAGGTGCCATCGGCCCTCTTGGCCACCAGGGCTCACTGCTGGCTCGTGTTCAGCTGCTGTCCCCAGTGTCCCCAGGTCCCTTTCTGCCTGGGCACTGTCCAGCCACACCGTCCCCAGCCTGCAGGGGGTTATTGTAGACAACATGCAGGACTCGGCACTTACTTATTAAACTTCATCTTAATGGACTCTGTCCATCCATCCAACCATTCCAGGTCTCTCTGCAGAGCCCTCCTACCTTCCAACAGATCTACACACTCTCCCAGCTTAATGTTGTCTGCAGATTTAGTAGCAAAAGACTCAATGCCCTCATCCATGCCATTAATAAAAGTACTGAGCAGACCAGGCCCCAGCACAGACCCCTGAGGGACAACACTGGTGACTGTCCCCAGCTGGATGCAGCACTTTCACCACCACTCTGGGCCTGGCAATCCATCCAATTCCTAACCCAGCAAAGAGACTCCTGTCCCAGCCCTGGGCTGTCAGCTTTTCCAGGAGTGTGCTGTGGGAAACAGTGTCAAAGGCCTTGCTGAAGTCCAAATTGACAACTTCCACAGCCTTTCCTGCATCTACCAGGTGGGTCACCTGGTGGTGACCCCAGAAAAGGAGGCCAGGTTGGTCAAACATGACCTACCCCTCCTAAACCCGTGCTGCCTGGGTCTGATACCCAGGCCATCCTGTAAGTGCTGCATAACATAGAGGATGTAGAGGACAATCAGCTTCAAAATTGCTCTTTTAGCCATGCAAGCTCCTGGGTGTCTCCAGGGGCCATGGCAGACAGTTTAGAACCCTCTTCTGTCCCCTCTGCTCTCATTCCTGCTCCTCATGTAAGAGAAGAATGGCAGAATTTGTGGCTTCAAGAGGACAAGATATGACCAGTCATCACATGATTAGAAACCACACTAAAAGTACCAAGGAACTGCTGGTATTAAAACAGTAAATGACGCTTCAAGTGAATTAAAATATAGTGAGAGATTTAGCATGTGGTCAAACCAGCATTTGCTCAGGACTTTTAGGAGCAGAGAGAGAAAAAGCATTGAGTGCTGTTTGGCAAAGTCAGCTTTCCCCCAGAAACAGAATGTTGTTCTTTGAATGTTGCTTTCTAGAGGTTAGAAATATTTTTGCTGATAGGTCTACTGGTTTGGCAACTGCCTTACCACCAATATAAGTCAAAATAAAAACTACAAATGTCAATATCAAGAGCAGCAAAAACACTGAGACTTCCTTTTGTCTGCAGGCTTGAGAAAAAAAAAAAAAACCAACAAAACTAGCATTAAAAAAATAGTTCAAATCACATGACACATCTGTTTGTGAAAAGGTAAGCTGGCCTGGGGGGTTACAGCAGCAGTCAGCCCAGCCCAAAGCATGATCCTGCTGGGTGAAGCCATTCCTGGCTGTGTATCCCAGCAGGGACACGTGATCACTGCAGAGCATGCAACAGGCTGTACCTTAAATTAATGGTTTGAGCCCGAGGACCACACACCGTTACCGCTCCTGGAGGAGCTGGCTGTAATAACTGTGGTGCTCACACACCACCTTCATCCTTGCATTTAAAAACACAGGCAAAGTGGAAGGTGTGATTATTCTTCAATGTCATAGCCAATAAATATTGCAGAGCTCAAAATTAAGGTGCAGAGAGAAGCATCCACAGAACAATTTTCTCTCCATTAAAAATAAAGCATTGGCGCTTGTCAGATTTTAATTTACTAAGCCTTTCTCAGTCATGCATCCCAGTCAAAAATTTAAGATCTGTTCTGTCTAAAAAGAGTCATTTACTGAACTTTATGAGCAGGAGAATGCTGTTAGTGACTGACTTCAGAAACTAATAAACAGTATTCTAAGTGATAGTCTGCTGGATTTATTGGGGGTGGGAATGCCTGTGGTGTGCAGTCTGTGGAAAAAATTCTAAGTTATAAGAATAAAGTTGCTTATAGTGCTGCTTAAAAGAAATGAAAAGCCCTCCACAGTGGATCTCCTATGTGCAAGATGCACATCAAGACTCTTCAGTCTTCCAATATTGCAATGGTCTCAGCCATGCCATGACCTGTAACACCTCACCTCTCTGATTGCTTTGCACGGTGTAAACTCACTGTGTACAAGCAATGTTAGTCACATTAACTAGGCAACGCATTTAAGAATTCATAGCTAAAAGCAGGGATGTTGTTGAAACAGAGCAAAATGAAGAGAAACACCTGGGTTCAGTTTCCATGCAGCACTGACTGAGCTCAAGCCTGCAAATCAAATTTAATCCCCCTCACCAGAATTGCTCTCAGACTTAGTACAGTCATTATCAAAATTAATACTTCTCTATATAAAAATAAATACACACACATTTAAAGAAGTTAAAATATACATACAACTAAATTGCTTTCAAACCTGGAGTAATAACTTAATTTTATGATTAGCTATTGCTATTTAAAATGGAAACCTATACAGTAAATTTGAAACTAGCCTAATTCTACAGTTCATTCAAGGAATATTCCACACTAAAAAAATTAGAAAACCCCCATGTTTTCTAAACAAGATTTTTGATTACAGAGTCTACCTGAACTCTATATCTGTCCCTACTAAAAGCCAGGGTAACTGATAGGCCCAAAACAACCTGAAAATCCCAAGGAGGAGGTGATCCTAAGAAGAAACTGATGCTGGATCTCTCACTGGGTTTATCTCTGATGCTGACAGCTGGAGCTACCATGACAACCATCCCGGGCATAAGGTCCTCCAACACGAGGAGATACTCTCCAATGATTACTTGATCTGCTATAAAGCCATTTTGTACTCTAAGAGTTCTAAAGAACAGCTTTAATATACTGGTGAATCAGACCGAGAAGCTATTTAGCTGCACAGAGTACTGGCAAGCACATATAAATTATCTTTTCCCAGGGAAACACACTCTCAAATTCTCTATTTTCCCCCACACAGAGGGATGTTTTCAATACTCTCTTGGTGGTTATTACACAAAAAGCTCCTGAGCACCATCAGCATTTCAGACAAGCACAAAGGAGATAAAACAAAGGACATAAAACACAGGCAACTCTAACAGACTGCTAGTGTACACATCAATAAAGTCTGTGGATAAGCTCCAAGCTGGCCAAGACCACACTGCTAAGGCTCAAACCAGTCCCAGTGCAGCAGGGGAACTGGGTGAGGAATGGCAGAGCTGCTGATCCTTTCCTGGGCCAGGGAGTGGCCACACAGCACTTGCCACCTCTGCTTGGCCCTGTGTTGATAACATCACTGATTGCTATGAAAGCAAGGCAACTTCACAGCCTGTGGTATGCAGGGAGTATCAAGCACTTCAGACATCCTTGCTAAGGGTTTATGGACTGGAAGAAGCACAGCCCTGGGGGTCTTTTCTACCTTAGAGAAAGAAAAAAAGGGTGTGGGTAGAGGGAAAAAAACCTTAAAAATGTTTGACCCTTCATTGCAGTTCTCAGAGAACTTGAATTGACATCAGGAGTTCTCAGTCCCAGGCTAAGAGTTGGCACAGAGCCTTTCAACTCCAAAACTGCCTCCTGGGCAAGTCACTGTTTTACTGGGAATAGACAAAGCAAGCTGAAAACACAGAGGGGGTGACACTGCCCTTCCTTACTGCTTGCCTACCATCATGGCTAATCCTCTCCTCCAAGCAGCCCAGACAACCTTCACCTTGTAGGAAAAGGTGGATGCAAAGCTCTTTGTCCTTGTTGTCCTTGTCACAGGTGCAGTGGTGGAGGGAGATGCTGCTGTTGCTGCACAGCCCACACGTGCCACAGCAGCAAGGGCAGCCATGCTCCAGAGGTGTTCACAGCACCCCCAAGAGGAACATGGTCCTGAGGGTTTGCATCCTCAACAAGACCTCGGTAAGAAGAAAACCAGCCTGACTTTTCACACCCAGGGAGAATCTACAGAGTCAGCAGTTCAGAGGAAAATATCTCTGAAGGTATGTGGAGTGATTTTGTTCTCAAAGTCCACAAAAGTCAACAAACACAGTGCCCTGGGATGCTGTTTTCCAAAGAACTTCTCTTCAGGGGAGAGGGGAAGTGACTGAAGCTCTGAAGGAAGGGCCAGGAACAGAGAGAGGCTTCAGAGCAAGCAGGCAGCAGGAATTAAGCAGCTTGCTGCTCTCATGTTCCTCACCAGGTGCATGGATTTTAACAGCCAGCACCTCCCAGCCCTGGTATTGCTGCGTGGTTTTGGCAGCACTCATGCTGACACTGTGCTGGTTACACTGCAGGACTTGGAATTCCTGGACTTCTTAACTCTTACTTTATCTCCTTTACAATAGGTCTGTTTCAGATAATGTTTTACATTTGGAGTTCCTCATGGCCAGGACTAGTAGGGAAACAGTAAAGGTGGGGAATTAAAATTGTCACATATGAAGTACACATCAGTCCAGGGTAATTTTGGACAGAAATGAAGCATACTTCCCTTAGAATTAGTCAAAGAAATAAAATATTATTTTTAAAGCCAACAAAGCACTATTTCTCGTGCACATACAAGCATCTCTTTTCTTCCCAGCCCTAAGAGATCCACGAATATATGTATAGTTGTGCTTACACAGCATTTTTGACCCTTTGCCAGCACAGAGAAGATAAAACATATTCCCCATGAAACACAGTTCCCTACTGGCATATGCACACTACCCAGCAAGGAAGCAGAGAGCCCTGAGGCACTCCAGGAGGTCTGGTCCTTACTGCTACAGGCAGAACATCACACTTGAATCCCAGGAGGAAAAACCACACCACAGACTTCCCTGGCACTGCCAGAGCATCCACTGACACAGCTCCTGGTGTCCAAACTGGGCCATTCATCCCTAACTCAAGGGCTTTCAGTTATTTATCAAGAAGCAGTTCCAAAGCAAGCACTCCCTTTTCTCTGCCCCTCTGGATTCTCATCTTTATTCTGAGGATGTTTAATGACCTACAGGATACCTTGGAAGCTCTCCCCATTTTTAGGAAACCACCTCATACATTCATTAAGATTAATTGATGGCTTACTGTGGTCTGGACAGTCAACATCAACTGGATTTACATTTCCCACTAATGCACTTTAAACACTTAGAGACTAGCTTAGTACCTAAATCTTTACAACAGAGACACTTCGAAAATATTGCCAAAATTGTCAAGTCAAAGGCCAAAATGCAAAGGAAGGTGGGAGAATGGAAAACTCATTTAAAAACAATGATATAAAAGATCTGTCTACTTTTGTTGCCTTCCTAAGAAAAGAGCATCAAGCTGCAAATGTGGCCATCCACTGAAACTGAAAAAGGCAGACTACTTCAAACCTGTTGCACATTCACCTCCAGAGCACACTATTGCAGGTGACAACTATGATAGAACACCCTGAAATCAAAAGAAACACCCTGTTAAGTAAAGAAGGGTTTAGAGCCTCACATCTGAGCACAGAGCCCATCTCCAGCTATCAGAGAGGAGCTTTCCTGAGGAGATTCATTCCTTCAGTGCCCCCCCAGAGTGTCTCTGCCTTTTCCCACTAAAGCAGCTCATAGGGGCTGATCACAGAGGCCCAAGGACAGCAGATTATTTTTCCAGCCAATTATGGAAAACCTTCTCCATCACAACAGAGATGCTGGTCACACAACTGCTGTGTTCATTTCCTGAAGGAAGTTCCCTCACTTAGGAAAACAGGAATTAAACTCCTGTCTCCTACCAGTGTTGCCTAAGAGAATCACTATTTTAAGTTCTTGTAGTTTGACACTTGGACAAACACAACTGGATCAGAATAAGACACTCTAGTGCAGGGTGATGAGGAGGAAAAAAAAAAAGGAATTACTGACTTGCAGTAACAAACCCATTGGAGTGCAAAACAGCCTCCCAGAGGAAGTCAAAATCTCCATGTTGTAGATAAGAGGCAGGAATGAATCACTTTTCCTTATACATTTTCTCTGAAGGAGTAATTGGACAAGATTAAGGGGAAAAACAAGACCATAATCCTCCTGAATAGTACTGGTAAAGGAATACATTGAATTACATTGTCTTCTGGATAGCAGAGCTACAAGTCACTGATACAGAGAGTGGGCTTAAGTATTTAG
This sequence comes from Horornis vulcanius, assembly GCA_013401035.1. NCBI lineage: Eukaryota > Metazoa > Chordata > Aves > Passeriformes > Scotocercidae > Horornis > Horornis vulcanius. Next base: position 6,778 of record VZUA01024677.1, on the reverse strand, counting down.
AAGAAAGAACCCAAGTCTTACCCAGACTTCTTATGCTCTATCTGGAAATACAGTAGTATAAACACAAAGTATTAAGTCTTCTCCTTAGAGATCCCTCTTAGAAGTATTTGGGGTAACATGTTGCTGTAAACACATCATTCATCTCAAGCAGGGCGGGTAAAACCCCAGTGCTTCCAATTCAGAAGATTATTTATCTTCCAAATATTGGGCATGCCAGTAACTTTGTCAAAGTCAGTTGGATCAGTCCCCAGCTCCAAGCAACACTGGCTTTCAACACCTCTCCAAACCAGAATTATTAGTTCTATAGCCTCATAAATAGAACACACAAATAATATTCCCTGTAACAGTTTTCAAGAAAAAAACTGGACAAGTGGAAAAAGAATTAATCCATCCATCAGTGGTTTTCAAACACTGTGACCCAGAAACAACTTCTGCCTCAGGAAGGCCCAAAGTAGAAACAAGGAAGGTATTCAAGGGAATTCTTTCTTTAGCCTTTGTTGAGCATCTGCTTCTTGGCAACACCAGGAGAGAATTCTGACATTTAATTTCATCTGAATCATTAAGCATTTCTCCAGCATCTCTGGAAGATTTTATGGTTCATGTACTTTCTGCCCATCTCCCCATGGTCAGAAATCCTTATAAAAGCACCATGCAACACCAAGTTTGTGTTTCAGCAAACAGATATTTTCCAACCAGATGTGCTGCTCAATGTGTGCTGACTTGTTCTGGCACAGAAAGCAAAAAGCTCTTCTTACTTCAGTCACCCCTGTACTGATGGGGACAGGTGCCTCATCACAAATACAAGGAAGCAAACTAGAGCTGAACAATAATCAGCAGGCAATAAAGACAAGAAACAGCTGCATGTTTAGATTTTGTGACTAGTAGGGACAAATTAAAAGCAAAGGGGAAAAGGTTAGCAGCTCCTGCCAAAATTGAGCCTTCAGCCACATGCCTGGCTGGTGAAACACAGGAATATAACCCTGCTACTTTTTCTTCTCTTCCCTATTGCCTAAAGGTACTGGAAACATAAAAGATGGGAAATTCAAGACAAACATGTGATTTTTTTTCCTGTTAATGTTTATATGTCAAATCCTAGGTCTAACAAATAATTACTTATCTCTGTCTTGGTTACAGGGAAAAAAATCACCTGTTACTCCTCAGTGGAGTGCATTCCAATTATTTCTGCACTTCTTCCTTTTACCTGTTAAATAAGGTGGATGCAAAGAGAGACTATTGCTGAATGGAGCAAATTGACTATGAGAAAGATCTCCTTGAATGTTAAAGCCTTTTCATCTTGCTCTTAAGTCAATAATATAATGGAATTAAAAATCAAATGCAAAGGGTTTTCCCCCCCCTCTTTAAACTTGCTCCCTTCCAAGCTCCAATTAAGTATTTTTAGTCAGAACTTCTGTCCTTTCCCTCCATCTCTCATAGGTATTTGACATTCAGATACCTTCCCCTTCAGAATGAAGCTTACCCCAGTAATAGCAGAGCACAATTAAAGTTTAAAAACTGTAACCAGAGCAAAAGAAATACACCCCAAACAAGCACAAAACAATTCCCCACATTTTTATATTGAAAATAAGTCTAGTCTGCTTATAGTCATTAGCACAGGACACACAAACCTGTGGGCCTGAGGAGGTGCATCACTTTTGGAAACAGACCTGTGCATTCTTCCTTGCTGCACTGTTGGGACAGAAAAAGTCAAACCAGCTGGGCAGCAACTTGGGGAAAATCCCAAGAGAATTCTGCTGCTTGTCTCATGGGTCCCCCTCTCCCTTGCACCAAAGGCAGAGAGAGAAGGCCCTTTAAATCACAACCTCAGGGGTGGATTTCTTTACCTTAAATTTGTCTCACATTTTCCTGCTCTCCCACTCTCACCCCTCTCCTATTTCACACACTTTCCACCCTCCCCTGGTGCTACTGTCCCCAGCACAGAGCATCTTTAGAGGCATGACACAGCCTCAGAGACATCTCAGCAGAAGTTGGGCAGCAGCAGAGCTTCTCTTTGTCTCTGGGTAAAATTATAGAGAGAATTCAGTGCTTTCTTGCCTCTCTCTGTGTAGTTCAGTTGTTGAGGCCCAGAGGAGCCTGGATGCCCAGGCATTGGCACTGGCAGCTTTCAGCTGAGAGCTCAACAGCTCAGCCCAGCAGCAATTGCTCACCCTCAGCAGCTGCACTGGAACTGCTGTGGGGCAGCTGGTGCTCAGGCTTGTTGATGCACATCTTGGCCCCCCACAAGGCCAGGGATCAAGCAGGAGCTGGCAGCAGCCTGGTCCCACTGGAGGCCACCCTGCAAGGCTGGTCTGGGCTGGAGCACTGAGAGTCACTGGTGCTTATGCCTGGCTGTGGGTTTAACACATCCTCAGAGCTGTCAAACCACCTCTCACCAGTGCTAAACACACCCTTCGTGCAGCAGCTGGGAACACGAAATGGGAAAGGAGAATGAGGATTCTCTGGGGAATCCCCAACCTACAGCATTTGTAGGGTGGGCTGAAAACGTCTCCAAAAATCCTTGTCACAAGGAAGAGCAGACTCAGTGCTGCTTTACACGGCAGAAACTATCACACCTGCAAACACTGCAAGTGCATTCTTGTTTGAACTCACCTTCTCCCATTGTTCCTTTTATTCAGACCTATTTTGTGAGGCTCTCAGGGAGGTGAATTAAAATGCATCAGCAGAAGGAGCCTCCACTCATGCCTCAGAGGATGCAGAGTATTTATCATCTGACTGCAGACAAGTCTCAGTCTGCCAGCCTGTAACTTTCAAAACACGTTACAACCATGCCAGAAATGAGAGACAAAGCAGCACTTATTGCTTAGATAAATCTCCCTCACTTTAATGAAGGGTGAGTTATGGGCTGCACCTTCGTGCCACCCGTTACACAACAGCATTTGCCACTCTGCACCCTTTACTGCAAATATACCACCCACAGAGATACTGCAGACCTAAATCTATTGCCTGACTTCCTTCACATTAACAAGTCAGTTATTTTATTTGTGATGAGGCCTAACTCCAGTGCAAGATAATTGCAGACAGGAGTAGAATAATTTTTTTCCTTTCAACCTATGAAAGTATGTTATTTAGAAATAACATACTTCCTGGTGTGTTGCTTAGTCTTAACCACTAACTGATTTATACAACTATTAATGAATATTTATTAGAAAGTCTAATGGGTCAGTAGTTAAACTAACCTAGTAGTAACAGCTTTATAAAAATCTCTGAATCACATAATCATCTTTTAATTTAAAGACCTTAACACACAGCATTCCTGTTCCATTTTACAGATGTAATTACTGCATCACATTACCAAATTCTTAGACATAACTCCCTTTTCTATCTTGAGGCAGAATTAATCAGTCAGTGGTTTCCTTTCACTCACATGCACAAGTGTCCTGGGAAGCATTTTTATCTTCTTACACTGCTTGATATAGTTTGCAATTTCCCACTTTATCTAGCTAAATGATCTTTCCACTGAGTATTAGTTTTTCAACAGGTCTGTTTCCAAAAATGAAGCCCAAAACACAAGGATCTATTCCTGCCTGTGATACCAAACGAATAAGTAGGGCTGACCATCATTTCTCAGTCTTTCAGGCATGGCAACCCACCTCTGGCTCAGCAGCTTTTACACAACCCTTGTGGGCAGCAGCCTGGAGTGGCAGAGAGAAGAACCAGCTGCAAACCCCAAATGCAAAAGTTGACCCTCTCCCAACCCCAGAGGTGCCAAGCTCCTACCATTAAATTCATGCACACCTTCTCATGCCAGTTTAAACATTTTCAGCCAGTAACTAAAGCCTGCTCCTTATCCCTTTTACCCAGAGAAAGAAAATCAACTACTGCAGACCTGGTGATTCTAGAGGCCTGAATCACATGGCCTAGAGCACCCACATGGGTCAGTGGCACAGAGCTGGCTGAAGAAGTTGATGTTTTTTCCTTTCTCCCTCCCCACAAACACTGTTCTAGCTACTGATTCTTACCCCTGTGCTTATTGTTTACAGCTTCCAAAATCAACAAAATCTCAAGTCAGAAAGAAGCTCATAACTCCATAAATATCCCTCTTACATTATTAAAAAAACCAAACCAAGAGGTCAGTGACACCACATTGGAGCAGGAACACTTCAGACTCGCTGCAGGCAGTGCTGTACCTGAACCCAAACAACCTGGCACCTCTTTGAAACCTTTCAGAGCCCCTCAGAAGTCAAGGCCCACCATTTGGGACATACCAGCTCAGGTTTAACAGCACTGTCAGGGCCATCCTTCTTTCTACTCCCCTAAAAGCACCCAAGGTCCTGATAAAGTTTATGGCAGACCTCTAAACATCTGCTTTGGGGTCAGGACCCACCACATAGGCTGCACACCATGATCAGATCAAACAGCACAGGGCAGCATCCCAAGGTGCTCAGAACAGAACAACAACTGCTCACTGAGAGCTTGCACATTCCCAATACACAAATACACATCCATTTTAGTCCTGCTCACCATTCAGGCAGCAAAGACCCATTTGACAACTTCACACTTGCTCACAACACTCCTTTGGTAAGCACACACTCTGCTCCTCTCAGGATTTAAGAACTTGCTGCCAGCCTGGAATTCCAGTAAACACCATTTGCTTATAGCTAACCCCTCCTGCAGCACTAAAACAGCTGACTGCTACACCAGGGAAGCTGACATTTACTTGGGAGCCTAATTCACACCACAGTGAGGTCAACAAGGTCCCTGTTAAAGTGGGATCAGGCCCCTCATTCCCTACGGCAAGTGCACAGTCATTTGCACAGCCAGCTTGTGCCACTACCATGGGGCCTGTTACTGGACTCAAGAATTAAGTCAGTTGAGTTTCATAAAATCCAAATCCTGATATTACGAACCCAACAGCCCTGTCAGAGTTATTATTGCCAATCTCTTACACTGTCACAGAGAGGATGAGAAGGGTGGCACACAAAAAGAGGTGTTCATTCTCTCCTGCTGAGGGGTTTAAGCAAGCTGGCAGCTACAGAAAGCACTGAGGAGGGGTCTCTCCTCTTGGTGTTCCACAGGCAGGAGATGGGATATTCACATGACAATACCCTTCACCCCACTGCAAGAAGACCACAGTGCCCCAACAGCCTCCACGTTTGCTTTAGGTCCCCAGGCTCCTATTCCTTCTCGTAACAGAACATTAAAATTCTGGGCCTTCTCCAGATCCTGGAAAAGGAGAAACTTTCTCCTCTTGAAGAGGAATTGGAGGCTACAGGGGGTGGAAAATGACGACAGACAAACATATCCATCACAGCTGATCACTGCTTTTGGAAAACAATACAGCACCACAAAAGTATCTGTAAATGTTTTAATAAGGCTTCTTTTACACTGAAAAAAGATTACTACTTTTTTTTTAAATACAGAGTGATGTTTTAAATGTTCTGAACTTACCAGGGAAACTGTTGACTTTGGGATTTAATAGCCAATATAATATTAAGTACACATTTGCAGCTCATCAGGAGAAGCATACCCGCTGATCAGAAACATGATGTGAAAGAAGAGTTGCTGATGAACTGTGGTCATTTAGCTCCTCAAATTTCCCCACTGACGCACAGCATCAGAGCCCCTGCAAAGAGAGCTGAGCCTGTTTCCCCCAAATCAAATAGCAAGGGAGATGTTATTTGAGAAATTTAACCAACTTGGGAGCATATGCCTTGCAGACTATCCCCAGTGAGGAATTCATTTTACCCATGCCAGAGCTTTGCACCCTGGGATCCCCCTTCACGGCTAAGGCAGAGAATTAAGCTACAATCCCATCAGTTACACATTACTAACAAAAGAGAAACACTGATATTCCTCTTGGAGAAAAAAATAGCCAAATAGTAACTATTCAAGTATAAGTAATTTAACAGTTGATTTTGTATAAGTGAGTCAAATATGGTTTTCATCTATAGTCATACATGAAAGGAAAAAAAAAATTGGTGAAATGACCCCAGTTCTGTGGGTCTGTTGGCAAAAAAAAACATTTGCTTGCAGACAATTTTACTCCATGTGATGGTAAGTCTGGACATCAGAAGCAGAGTTTGCAATAATGGTTGTAGCAGTTCTCAGTCCATGACAGATTGGACAAAGGTCTGTAAATTTGGACAATACATAGTCAAAAAACCCACCCAAACACCACTGGATGAATGCCTTGAGAAGCACACAAATCATAACCTGACATGGCAAATAACAGTTTCGGTCCTATTAGCAGAAGAGGGCTCTGATCTATTCTCAACCATCCATCCTCCAATAAACAATCCTTCAAATAATCATAAGGATTCTATGATCTGTGAAAAGCTTGCATATCGTTACGCATTTATGACTTTAGGCTCCTAAAATATGGCAACTGCATAGGGGGGACACCATAGTCTGCTTAATTGATCCAATGTCTGTTTCTACACCTATTCAATTAAAAAAAAAAATTGAGCCTGAATTTCTCAGGTTGTTACTTTTGCTCCTTAAATGAAGCTTAAGCAGCTTATTAACACATCCACACATGTGGATGGGCAGGGTCCCTCTCACCTCCAATAGCTTTAGGACTTAGTGGCTAATTTCAAACAGGTTTTCTAGAGCAGCAGAAATTAGCAGTGCCCAGGCACAGAGGGGAAAAAGTAAAATTAATGCCTGTCTGAGGGAAAAACTATCACAATTAGAGAATCAGCTTAGGGGTACAGGACAAAAAACAAAACTAAGTCCTACTGCTGTCCCCATATGTAAATTAGGGCTGAGGATAAACTTAAGACATGATGAGTTCCTTGTAGGCAGAGTTATTTAAGGCATT
>VZUA01024672.1:0-14945 GCA_013401035.1 Horornis vulcanius | reverse complement strand
TCCTCACAAACATAGCCATCAAGTCCACGATGTTTTTCTGTTTCGCAGAGTCAAATGACTTTCATTTGAAAATTAATTCATCCATAGTTGGGAAGCACCTGGGCAAGCTTTGTTAAGAATTTTGTGTGAACATACTAACATTAATGACAATTTGAAATTGTTAGCATTCCTCATTCAGAGAATCTCAAATGCTTGCAAAAGTCATAATTCTTTTTACCTTTTGTACAGAGATTGGAGCTGGCTTTTCTGCATTCTCTTTCCTCATACTGCCTCTTTCGAAGAGCAAGTCCCTTTGACAGGAGAGTGACATGTTTGGAATGGCACCCAACACACCCCAGTACGCTAGCTGTCGGTTCCAAAGGTGGAGACATCATCCTTTGGGACTGTGAAGTACTTGATAAAACCTGCTTCATAAAGGGGGTAAGCCTCTGTATGTGAGGAATGGGTGGGAGGGAAAACCGGAGTACTATGAAATACTGCAGGTATACTGAGGTCTGTTGTGAGAAGCACATAATGGTCTCAGGTTTCAGAGTAGCCAGTTATGGGCAGGACTGAGATGCATCAGTGTGTCTGTTCCCAAGTCCCACACTCTTTTAGCACTGGGGAGAACTGAGGCATGGTGATTAAGTTCATAATGAAGCAGCACTTGGTGTGTGCTCAGTGGAAAAATAATATAGCAACTGGCAAAATGGTTATTTTCAAGGGATGCCATAAACAAGTAGGCAGGAAGGGTCTGTCTGGTTTAGGTCTTCATCTTTCTCTGCTCACTTTTTACTGTGGCAGATGAAGAAACATCTTTGGGGAGAAACGAAGTGCCTTTATCTCAAGTGAGAAACTAAGGTAGAATGAATGGTTTATACAGCTGGCATACCCCTCATTGCTGTATTCAGCCATTTCCCTTCCAACAGGGGCTCAAAGACTTTGTAATTTTTATCACCTTTTAAGTTAAGATGGATGCACATTGAGAGGTCTATCCTCCAGAAATTCCAGAGTCACCTTTCTCTTTTTGTAAATAGTGTGGTGCCAGACAGCAAGGGAGTGCTTTGCCTGGGGAGTCAGGGAGTTGCAGCTTTGTTCTCCAGGAGGGCAGCTCCTGGTTTAGACAACTGTCATGCGGGAGACATGGTTGTCTTTCCTGCTTAGAGGACTGTGGTGTGTTTCACTGTTACTGTTAAAGACATAGCAGTGCCTGCAGACTTACAGAACACACTTTTCTCCTTCCCCATCACTCAGTGGATTTTTCTTTTGTTCATCCCCTTCCTTGTAGATGGGAGCTGGAGGGGCCATCACAGCAATGAAGTTTAACCCTTTTAACCCTAGTCAGCTGTACACTGCGTCAGTTGCCGGCACTACCACCCTGCAGGATTTTAATGGCCATACTGTCCGGGTCTTCACCAGCACCGAGGACTGGGAGTAAGAACACAGTATTGCTTTGGGCCTCTGTGTCCTGCTGGCAGGAGCACTACAGAGAGCAAAAGAAACAGAGAGAGATATGTTTGTCTCTAATATGTGAGAGCTGGGCTTCCTCTTTGCCATATACATGTCCTTTATCCTCTGAATTTCAGGGAGGCTCATTCTTTTTATTTTTCTTTGAAATGGGGTAGTGGGTAGGAAAGATCTTTTCACTGATGGGGAGGGACTGTGTGTTTGATGCTGCTTACTTCCTTTTGTACATAAATGAGTGGGAATTAAGTGGATTTCCTTAGTTGTCTGTTCTTAACACATCACAAAGCTCTGTGCCCTGGGGACCTTCTAACCTCTTCACCTGCTACCAGTGCTGCTTGTTGTCAGAATGTTTTTACAGGACAATTCATAGTTCTCTCCATGCTTCTTCACAAATGCCACTGACTTTGAGCAGTGCTTGCCATTAGGGTCTCACCAATTCATCCCACTGAGCTTCTGCTGCTTATCTAAAATACCAAAATTAAGAGTCTGGGTTCTTTCAGTAGTGAGTGAAAAGGAGATGAATTGCTAGAAGCAGCTCTCAGAATTATCTTCTCAAGACTGTTGTTTTTCTGTGGACTCATTAGGAAGCCTGAGCTCTTCAGATAGTTACTTGAGTTCTGTGCTTGAAGGTTNGACCACCTAATTCTTTCTGAGTGCAGCTTTCATGGTTACTTTTTAATTTGGCTGTTCACCTGCAACATTGTAATAGGGCAGAAGGGTGAACCCAAGTCCTGCTGGGATGACTGGTGGGGTGAGCAAGGAGAGAGAAACTGGGTCCTGAGACATGAAGATCTTGTATCTCCAGTGGGATGCCTGTCACAACAGTGATGCCTGTATTTGAAAGGGTATGCCATCCTCCTTCTACTGCTGTGAGGATGGGCAGGGTCTATGGGCAGGCCTTTTTTATCTTCATTGTCCTCTTGAAACCTAGTATTTACACTGAGACTTTACTAACTAGTTGTTCTGTGAGCAGCAGATGGAGTGCACTTGAGTACCAAAGAGTTTGGGGACTCCCAGCTAGCTCTCTTTTTTTCCTGTCTTTGTGTAGGATTTCCACTTTTCCTCAGTAGACAGGCTGGGGGAAAACAAAATAACAATAACAATACAACATAACATAGAACCTAAGATTCCTGTGCCTTGGAGTTAGCAGTAAGATTTGCACTTGGCTTTTCCTGCTTGTTGGTACCTTGAGAAAGACCAGATACGACACTGGAAGCAGCCTGTAGGGAACTACTCAGTGTAGTCCCTGTAAGAAAAGCTTGGTGCTGGGCTATCATGAGATTTTATGTGCTTTATGTGTGGAATGGTGCTGATGCTGCTTGTGATCTCCTAAGCATGGTCTGAGCCAGTTGGTTCATGGTTCACTGCAGATTAGTCCTACCTCCATAACAGAAGCAGCAGTGCTTCCTGCTGATGAGGTTTGCAGCCCAAAGTTTGAAGGCTCAGAATTTATGTGCTCGGATTTGAAACAGTTTAGAAAAAAGGAGTTCCTGTGTATGTGCTCTGCCAGAAAGCAGTGCTTGTACCTAGAGAAACTGACAGTGTGTGCCAGAAGGTGACTGTTGAATTAAGATTTTCACTTTCACTCTAACCTTGATGTCTCTTGGCTTTGTGTGTATTTCAGAAAGGGCCAGGAGATTCTCTCGGAGACATCAAGTTCAGTCCTTATGAGGCAGAGAAGCTTTATGTGGCATCAGGTGATGGCACCCTAAGTCTGCAGGATCTTGAGGGCAGAGCGGTGCAGGTGATCTCTCGTGCCCTGAACTGTGGCCATGAGCATCATAATGTTTGGTGAGAAGAGGGCACTGCAAGGTTAATTCTCTGTTCCTTGGGGTTAATGCTGTGTTACTTCTTTATCTCTGCCAGTGTTAGGAGACTCTTGGTATGAACTGATCCCATGGGGGAGTTTGGAGACAGAGTCCTGGTTGCTAGGCAGCCACAGGGCACTTAAGCTTTTACATTATCTGAGCATGCTGCCCACATCTTCCCACCTTATTTCTGGTGATGCCATCTCCTATCTTGCAGATACTGACAGCTTTTCACTTAATGAAGTGTGAGGTGAGAAGAGCAGGGTAATTTCCTTCTCTTCATTGTTGTCAGTAGTCTGTTTTGTCAACGAAAGCTCAGGTAGCATAAGGAAAGCCACACAACATACCTGCACAATCTGAGTTTCAGTTTATTGAGTTTACCCTGTGGCTTTTTGCAGACTTCAGACTCACTAGGGTAATTTCTGTGGCCTTGAATTATTAGAATAATTTCTCTTGCAAATGAAGCTTTTGCAACAAGTTCCCAACAGACCCCAGCTTTATTCTCACTGCCCTTCTCCTGGGAGAGCTGGCATAAAGATGTATGTCTTTATCAGATAAGTTGCTATTCAGTTTTGTTTCCTGGAGCGTGAAGTTGAGACAGTTTGGTGTGCAACTTTTCAGTCCAGCTTCTGTCTTTACTGCTGCTTCACTGTTTTGTGGAAAATGTAATTTTAAAACTGTTTCTCCACATTTGTCGAGTCCCAAGGATGTTCTGATCTTTCCCAAGGTATTTTCATGTGCAGGCACCAAGAGGTTCTTCAGCCTCAATTATGTTCCACCATTGCAATGTGTTACACTCCACCTAATAAGCACTTAAAAGTGACTTTGAAGTTGTTTCACATTCAGTCACCCAGAGAAAGCGTTTCTGATAAGCTGTCCTTCTTCCTGATTCTCAGGCAGGAGATTGCAGTTACAGTCTGCTGCAGTCTCCCTTGCCAGGGAGGAGGTATGAATCAGAAGTCCATTGCCTTCGTTTTCTGTAGGAACAGCACTGATTTGTGTCTTTCCCTCTAGTTGCTGGTACTGCAGCGTGGATGTTTCTGCAAGCTGCCGTGCAGTGGTGACAGGTGATAATGTGGGCAACGTGGTCCTGCTCAGCACTTCTGGTGAAGAGGTTTGTATGACTCCATGCAGCATCTCCTCCACAGGAATCTTNAAAGAGGAGCAAGTGAATTTCAGCTCAGGAGATGAGTTCACTCATTGTCTGGGTGGTGAGAAATCCTCCACTTCTGGCACCCAGTAGACATTTTACATTATTGAGTGTAATGGTAATAATTTCTAAATCTGGCGTGTGCTACCCCTTCCTTAAGAGTATTTGCTACTAGCCAGAGTAATTAATTATAGGGTAACCTGAAGATGTGAGCACCCTCTGCCCACAACCTTCACACTTCCAGAAACTTGGTGCCCTGATGGGAGTCATTTAGGAGGTACTGCTTCCCTGACCTGGGGGTAGGCAAGGAGCTGGAATGCAGTGAATATTGGGATGGAAATTGCACTCCTGCCATTGGACACGAGAGGGCAGGCAGAGACAGACTTTGAGTCTGGAGTAGTAGCGAAAGAGAAGAGAATAGTTGGAGTGGGCCCTTCTTCAAAAGCCTGCTGTACTGTCACACTGGCACTGCCGTCTGTCCTGCCTGTAAGGGTAATATCTATAAAAGCTTGCAATGAGCTGTGGGCAGAGTCAGGAGTGCACCAGGTGACATATCCTTATACAGAGTTAGTTGCTGTGACTTACTTTTGTTCCCCCTGAAAGAATGTGACAGTCTTTTCTGCAGTTGGGAGATATCCATTATTCTAGGGAGGATGACCAGCTTCAGCCTTTAGATTCTGGCTTTTACAGAAATTTATTCATGGCTGCTTTCTGTTTAGTTGTTGTTGTTGTTAATTGAAGTATTTGTCCTACACTCGTGTTTCTTTGCTTACATTTTTCTAGAAGCCAGTTATATCTCCTCTCACCTTTTTTACTTGAGGCAAGGTTTTTAGGTTTTCCACACAAAGGAGTTCCTTCCTTCTTGTTATCTTGGCAGCAGATTTTCTCTACTTGTTCTAGCTTGTTTAAATCTTTCAGCAAGTGAAAGACTGGCACTGCCTAAAGTCTTCCAGATGTGATCTTGCTTTGTACAGTGGCACTAATACTTCCCTCCATGAAGGCCCAGGGTTGTGTTTTCTTTTCTCATAGCTTTTCTCATAGATCAGAGTTTTTCTAGAATGAAACGGTTATTTCCCAAGGTCATTCTTTTAATTTCTTGTTTCCAGTGAATACACTCTTGGTGTATTTTAGAAGTTTTGTTACTCTATAAATGTGAGACCTCTTTACTCAGCACTACTAGGTTACGATTTCATTTCTTTACTCCAGATCTTGATTATTTTTTTCTATTTGCTGCAGATCTGGAAGCTGAAATTGCACAAGAAGAAAGTGACTCATGTAGAGTTTAACTCCCAATGTGAGTGGATGTTTGCCACAGCATCTGTGGATCAGACAGTCAAAATCTGGGACCTCAGAAATATCAAAAACAAAACAAACTTTCTTCATCTGCTTCCACATGAGAAACCTGTCAATGCAGGTGAGTTAAGGATTTCATTGCATAGATGTCTGCAGAGAGTCCACTCGGCTCAGCTTTTATTGTGGTGGCAGTGTTAGGTTTTGCTCAGATTCCAAGTTGCATGCTAATTAAACCAAGGAAGCTATTGGGAATGTGTGGCTAGGGCAGATGCAGTACCTTCTTAGGACTTGCCATACAAACGCTGACACTGTACCTTAGAAGTGAGTTTGAAAGCAGCAGTGGTTGAGATTAGAAAACTGAATTTATTGGGACAATCCCTTTAACAAGAGCAGAAAATGGAACTCAAACCTCTGTTTCTTGGGTGCAACTTTGCCAGTTGATGGGAGTCCAAACTGCAGGTGTCCATCTCATTATTCCACTGTCTTTCCATTTCAATGAGCAAGTTCCTTTCTTTGCAATGTTTCCTCAGTGATTCTGAAATGAGAAAAAAAAAAATCTTCTTAGGTAACCCAGCATGGTAGGTTTCAGCTTACTTTTTGTAAGAGTTTTGAGTTAGAGATAGGTAGTCTGTCTTGTCCATGTCTTACCTGTTGAGAGACAGCCATATTCACATCCCAATTAAAGAAACAGTGATGGATTTTCAATCAGCGAAATGTGACACTTAGGTTTCTTGTCAGTCACAGCATTGTGATCTTTAGTTTTCCTTATTGTCCCGCTTTCCTAGCGTACTTCAGCCCGACACATGGTGCCAAGCTTCTGAGCACAGACCAGCACAATGAAATCAGGGTTTACTCATCTTCAGACTGGACCAAGCCACAGCATCTGATCCCACATCCACATAGGCAGTTTCAGCACCTCACACCTATTAAGGTGAGTTAAGTCTAAGAGGAGCATCATGGTTGGTACTAGCAGCTGTCTGCAAATCAGAAATGGTCTGATTTCTGGTCAAGGTACTCTACTGGTGGATGGATATTTACACTGCTGCAACTCTCAGTGGAGCACTGTTCCTCAAACTGTGGGTGGGATATAGTAAGAGTTGCTCCCCGTGTCAGTTGTCTGGATTGTGTCCGTGCTGAGCTCTGTCCCTTTCTCTAAGCTCTCCATGACTCTGTTTTCTGATCAGGCAACGTGGCATCCTCGCTATGACCTCATTGTCGTGGGTCGCTACCCAGACCCCAAGTTCCCCGGGTACACGCTAAACGAGCTGCGAACTGTGGATGTGTTCGATGGGAACAGCGGCGAGATGGTTTGTCAGCTCTACGATCCAAATGCTTCTGGGATCATCTCGGTGAGTTGAGTGCTGCAGCTGAAAGGGCTACCAACAGCATTGCTCTGTCTCTGGGAAAGAGGCATGGCATAGGGACTAGAACAATATCCAGTTTACTTGTGACACTCATGCTGTCGTGGGGTATGGCTGCCAGCTAAAACTGCTGTCTTAAGCAGGGCTAGTCTGTGGTCCTTTGTGGGGTTTTTGTGATACTCTTAGGGAACAGTGGTTTTTCCAGATGGTTTGTTGCTGTTATGTAAGCTGTGGTGCTCTTATGACTGTTACATAAGCAGTGATGCTCTTACAGACTGTGTTTTCATTTTCAGCTCAATAAATTTAACCCTATGGGAGACACACTGGCTTCTGGCATGGGTAAGTAAAGAGAGAACCTGCGTACTAAAAGTGTGGGTTTTAGTCCCAGAAAAGGGCTGGTTTGTTATTTCATGCCATCCATGAAGCAGTAGGAGAAAAAACAATGGAGGAGGGAAAGCCTTTTCCTGCTAGGCTGTACCGTTTCCCTTTGTTTAATTTATCTAATTTCCTAGACTGTAGAGCCAAGTTTAGTCAGTTTTTTGCAGGCTGTGTGGGATTAATTTAGCTGGCTATAGATTTAGGTCTTAGACCTGTGACAGAAGAGACTAGGAATTACTTACGTTTCTTAGTTAGATCTGTGGACACAGCATCTGCAATAACTATTTTTGCATCCTCTGTACTTTGGAAATACCTTAAAAAAAGTCTTTCGAATTTCTGGTATTTAAGTGACATAGCCTAAGGTATTATGATTGATACAGAGTTTCTGATATACAGCATTTAATTTTGCTTCTCAGGCTTTAATATTCTGATCTGGAACCAGGAGGAGATGGCGGCCAAGAAGCACGAACATCTTTTGAAAGCCATGACAAATGAGATTGAACCATGAGAGAAGCTCATGGTTGGAAGCTGGAGTTCATCCAGACGTTGAGGGCAGAGGCAAGCAAACCCTGGCACAAGCAAACTCAAAAGCTAAGTTAATGTCTGGGGAGCTAGAGAAGATGAAAACAAAAAGCAGTGATTCTAAACCGCAGAGAAGGAAGTGAAAAGAGATGGATCTAGAGACCTGATTTAGTATTTTGATCCTTTCTGAATCCCAGGGCACAAACTCAGTTGTTGGCAATGGGCAGTGTAAGCTGTGCAGGGAATTAGACTTTGTCCTTCCTTCCCGGATCTGATGTTGCTTCCCTGATCCTCTTGGCCTCCCTTCCTAGGAAGTTGTGTACTTGGTTCCTCCAAGCGGAGTTACTACTCGTTTTCTGAGGCACTAGGAAAACTTCAAAGATGTTCCTAGATCTTGCTGAAGTTACTGCTTTCAGCCTACCATATCTGTTTGTCGTCACTTGTCAGAGGTTCCCATTTCCTGTAGTCTGCAGTGGAGCAGCTCATGATAGGGTCCCCAGCCTGTTCTAGTCCAACCAAGTTGAGAAACCATTTGCTAACAGGATTGCCATCCTGAAAAGATAGAATGTTCACTGGGGTGAAGTCATGGATAGCTTGGGTATCCTAGGAAACACCAAGCTCCCATATGCAAGCTTGGAAAATGTGTTTGTCAAGACATCAGGCTTAACCTGTTCTTGATTGCAGCTGTTTAACTGGACCACAAAGAACAGGATGCCAGAGGTCTCTACCATTGATTGCAAGGACGGTGTGGAGCTGGGCATCTACTGATTCTGTAGTTTCTATTTTCAGAGTTCTAGGTTGTTTCTTACCAATGATTAGGTAATTTTTTTCACTCATGCCTCTGTGCTTCAGAATGTTTGGTAAGAGTGTTATAAAGCAGAAATGAGGGATTTCTTCCAAATACCGTTGCTCAGAGCCAAATCTCAAGACTGTTGTTAAACAGTTAAGTTTTGCTTTTTCTAGTTTACAAGGCTGCCTGGGGCCTTGCTGCTGTCCCAGAGGTTGATGGGATGGGCTCCAGGCCTGTGCAGATTCTCCACATTCATGTTTATGGTTTGCAATATTAATATCAATAAAATTTTGTACTAAACTAAAATTCTTTGACAGAGTGGCTGCTTTGAGGATACTGCTGAACTGCTTTTGTAGGGGAGAAGTTTGAGACCTCTCTACAGGAGGGCTATGAGACATACAACTGTGGTAGAAGTACCAGTCGTAGTACTGGGTGTGCAGCAGACCCCTCCAAGGTGGACAGGATGCATCATCAGCTGTATCTATGCATAACTGCTGCAGTCAAAACCACTTTATGTCAAAACTCCCTTTGAGATGGGTGGGATTGTGAAACAGGGAATTCCTTCAAGGGGGGTATGCTGCAGTAAATTCTGCCTGCTTTCCAACAGTGAGCACACTGGTGCTAACCCTGTGAACTCCTAGAGAAGAAGAGGAGTAGAGTTCAGTGCGAAATCGATTTTAATAATGAAATGTATTGGAACAAGTACAGAAAGTCATTCACAGTCAAAATGTCTAAATCATCATAGAAACTTTTCCTCTGTGTGTGCAAAATTTGGTGCCTTTAAAAATAATAGGTCTGGTCCTCTTAAATGCACTTTCTATTACCTCTGTCTTGTGCCTGTTCTCACAGGCAGTAGCTTTTTCTTTATGGCTGTCTTGCTGTGCAGGAGACCTTCAGAGGACAAAAAGGTGAGAAAGATGCTGAGAACAGCAAGCTGCTTCTGCTGATTTAGGGTTCCCATGCTGGCAGATGCTGATTACGGTGTGGAGAAAAGTCCCCACGGTACTCCTTAGGGGGAACAAAAGGAAATATTTGTAACCTAAGAACTGGCTTCTGCATCCAAGAGGGGAAGGGAACTGCACCAGAAAGGGAAGTAAAAGTAGGAAGTGAATGTGCAGTATCACCATGTGAAGAGCCTGTGCTCCTAGTGCCTGCTGCAGTCTCTCATTTTCTGCCAAAAACTACAAGGCAGGTGGTGAGCACTTGGTGTGAAGGTGTCTGCAGCAGCTGCAGTGCGCAGAAAGGCCAGGCTGGAGAAAGGATCACACTTTGGACAAAATGCCCAAATGTGGCAAATAAAGGAATCCACCGTCACCTGCCAACTCTGATCCTTAATGTTTGTTTGTTGTCCATCTGGTAGGGAAGACAGGAATAAAAACTATAGAGCTTGGCATTTAATCTAGTCTTAGGTAAACAGCTCTGCTACATCTCTTAATTATAGCATAAAAACATTCTGCTAGTAAAGCAGATTCCTTGGGCTGAAATCTGCACTGCCTGGAGTACTGGATACTCCCTTTAATAGGTCCTTGAAGTTCAGATGTACGAAGTAAAATTTAAACTTTAGACAGAAACCAATTTTCTTATCTAGGGCAACTTTTCTTTCTAGAGCCAACATTGCATTAGAAATTGAGTGTGGGTTTGCTTGGGTCACAGGAATTGCTCTCTCTCATGAAGCTCTTAAAGCTTCTTTGGGTTCTACTCAGAGCCAAATTCTAGGATTGACTGAAAACTGCTAGGTTTTCAGTCTTGTCCTGATTTCAATACAGTCCTCTCTTGACCCACAATGTGAAGAGGGGGGAAAAAACCCAGTTGCCAGCAGCAACTACTTGACAGCAACCTCAAGAAACACTTTGCATGTCTCCCATCATCTCCAGCAGTTCCCTCTGCATAGACAGTAGATGAGTCTGGGTGCATTGCTGGTGAGCTGCACCCTCAGCTCAAGCCCAGCCTTTCCACCGTCAGCAGCCCTATGGTGTGAGGGAAAAGCACTCAAAGTAGGTTGACCCTGAAGAGAAATGCAACTGGATGCAGCAGCTGCTGGAGGCCCAAGCTTCTCTGCCACAGTTAGGGTGAGTGGTAACAATGTCTGCAGTCACTTGAAAGGAAGAAAACTTTAAACTGGCCGTGTTGGGAATCCCACACTGGTAAGCTGTATGAGGACTGGGCACCACACGGTATATTGGCTTCAAAGTTAAGGTGTCACTTCCTTAGAGTAGCTCAGTTCTTTCTACAGGATGTCACCTTTAGAAAGCATCCAGAAATCAAGTCCAGCTTTGTTCTGGGAAGTAAAGGCCAAAACAGAAGAATGCTGAGTAACTGAAGGTGCCCAATCATCCTTAGGGCAACACAGCTCCCTCCTACTGCCTGGGAAGGAGTTGAAGCAACTGTCAGGCCTGCTCTTCTCCTTCATTGGAAACGTGCCGGTAGCCAGGGGGCTGAGACTGTATGCGAAAGAGTACAGTCAAGAGGAGAATAATAAGGAGAAGGAGAATGGATCCACACACAGCCAAACCCACAAAGAGTTCTGTAAGGGAGAAAATAAGTGGTCAGCATGGTATCATCCAGACTTTCCCCTTCTGCCACACTCTAGTCAAGCCTGGGCTCACCTGTGTCATGCATGCTGCTTGATACCTTGCATTCTTGCTCCCAGTCCTGGGGAACAACAGCATCTGTAAGTTCCAAGAATCTTTGCAATGGGCATTTATGCTGACAGCCAGGGATTGTCAATGGGAAGGGTTCCTTCCCACTCTCATTCCGGTAAAACATCTCCACAGAGAAGTTACTGAAAACGAAACACAACAAGATGTTTTTTGTTTTTTTTTTCTGAAGTTGAAGTCATCCCTTCCCAAAAACTCAGTGTGCATGCCCTTTCCTTTATTCTGGTGATAAATTTTCCTCATGAAAGTGTGCCACTAGGAGCAATATTGCATGCCCCAAGAGTAGAGCCTAGCCTAGGTATCTAACCCTTGAGGTGAAATCACAGCAGACGTCTTTACTGCAGCCCTCACCCATCATCCTCTTGGTACAGTTCAAATAAATGACATGAGGCGTATGGTGCTTGGATCTTGTTGTAGACATCTAGAGCCATCTGCAGTGCCACAAGTGTGGTGTCATGCTGAGAAAGAGGGAAAAAAACCGAATCAGTCACCCTTAGGGATGTGGCAGGGCAGCTCAGACCATACCAGTAACGGACAAGGCAGTGCTGAGGGGACGTCACCTTTGTAACTTCTGTCTGGAAAATGGGAGAGGAACTGTACTGCTAGAACAGCGGTCTGTGATGGGTGCCAGAGAAGGGGAGGAAGTGAAACAGTCGTATATATCCTGCACTGTTTTTTGAGAATTAATCTCTAGAGAGCAATTTGGAAGAGATGCTTGACTTTCCAGGCAGTAGGCTGCTGGAAAGGGAAGACATCTGTATCCACACTTCTGAAACATCATATTTGAGTAGCATCAACCCATCTAGCAAATAAATAGAGCAGTGGCTCCCCAAAGTCTGCCAGTCTCGTTCATAAGCCTGAGCTAACAGGAACAAGGACGCATTGGGAATTTTCCTAAGGGATCCCAGAGGAACAATGCCAGATACTGCATCTCCCACCCAGTCAGAGGCAAAGATGCATGTCCTGATCACTGCATGGGCTGTAGGGAAGCTAGAAAGGGTTAAAACTACCACCAAGCCCGAATCCCCTGTAAGAAGGAGATGCATTAAAAGCCAGCCCCAGCTCTACCTTACCGCTGAATAGGCAAGTAGTTTTAGGTTCTGATGGGCAGAAACATTTGCTGCTTTGGTTAGATTTTTCCTTATGTGATCCAGCAGGACCCCTGAGGAAAGAGAACAGCTGGTAAGAGGCAAAAGCGAGACAGAGCAGCACGAGGCTCTCTCCCTGGTGCACTCACCGCCTTGCAGACGAGATTTTTCTACCCGATTGTGGATCCCAAACAGGAATTCAAAACCAAAGTCTTTTAGTTCCTTCAACTGAGTCATGACATCTGGAGTCACCCATCCAGGCAAATCCATTTTGTGTGCTTGCTAGAAAGAGAAACAGAATATTCATGTGCAGGTAGTACAGGTCACGGATTAAATAGAGAAGGGCATGGATTAAATAGAGAGACCTGCCCATACTGCTGCTGCTTTCCTACATTGTTTAAAATATGCAATATGCCCCTTTCCTATTTGTGCTTCTGACCTCACACTGCTATGCTTCATAGGAGGAATATATGTGGGTTTTGATGTTGTTTCAGAAAATAGTAATGAGAAGAATAAAGATTGCAACCTAGGAGCTACATTTCTGTGAAAGCACAGCTGGAATGCAAGGTTATGTTGTAAGGGATACAATAATCTTAGGGCATTAACTTTACATGTGGTTGATTCTGCCCTGCAGATGCCATGCAGTCAAAGAAAAAAATACAGGTAAGTGAGTGAACACAAACTCAGGGTTTCTGGTGTACCTGAATCTGTTTCCCTGCAGGCTCTGAGGGCCACTGAAAGACACTAGACAAATTTAGCAAGTACTCTGTGGACATAACAGTGTGATGCACCACTGACAAAGCCCTGTACTCAAACCCAGGAGCCCGAGAACGAGGAACCAAGAGAAGAACTTGCTTTACAGCCAAGCCATTACATGAAAGGATTAGTTATAATGGCAGACAAATAGCAGTTGTGGTTTCCCAGCATTACTGAGAACAATTTTCTTTACCACATCCCATTAGACTTCCAGAAGTTGAGGCTGAATATCCTTAAGGGCCCATTCTGTCTGAGCAATTCAGAGAAATTCCATCAGCAGCTTAAATATTTAGTTAGTTCTTCATTAATTTACAAAGAGAATAGCCAGTAAGTTCAGCTATTTCTTGGACTTTTTTATTGTCTCCATCCAAATAGCAGAATGACTGCTGGCTCAGGTGAGAAAAACAATCCTCTTCAGGGCACTTTTTGCATGGCTTACTAAAAAGGAGGAAGACCAAAGAAGCTGAGAGCAATCAGCCTAAGGTTACAGTTCTGAGTGAGAAGTACACTTTCCTTAACATTCTGGTTTTGCTTTGGACTGTGGGCTGTTCCCCAAGGTCATGGGGATTATAGTGGTTGTCAGCTGGCCTTCCAGGCCCAATCTGCAAGCTCATTAAGTGACTCCTGAAAATGAAGATGATCTGAAATTCTTGATCCCTCTGACCAATGGATATTTTGTTACCAATAGAAGTTGATTCACTGGGATCATTACACCACAGGAAATCAGGTTTGTGATACAAAGGGCAAATTCACACAGTACAATGCAGCTCTGGACTGGAATATTCTCAGCTTGCAGCAATCCAAGTGCTACTTTAGATAGCAAAGCGCAATTCCCTGCTGATTTATCTTTTACACCCCCAAAATAGTGTACACCACTGTATACCACTGCCAGTGAGTGAAACTGTCTTGCACATCCATAGAATTAGTGTGACAGTGTCAAAATGCTTTGGTTTACTGTATCCACAATTCATTAATTCACTATTTTGACATGAAAGATGTCCTTAATTTACTTCATCACTCTCTACAGTTATACACCGAGAAACTTATGTGTAACAACTTTAAGTCTCCTGGATATGTGACCTTTAGTTTATCGTTATCACAGCACAGCTAGCCCAATTTCTGATTTTGTTCAAGTCTTCATGAGTTGTGCTTTCAACAGAAATGAACTCAAATATAGAGTTTGGTGCCCCCATCCCAAATGGTAAAGGGTAACATCTGTCTTTAGAGTCTTTGACAAAGGACCTTAAAAGAGGTCAAAAACAGATGTGAGTGAACCCCACTTAACTTAGGATGGCATTATTTTCTTTTAGATATGGCATTAACAGAAGCACAGAAAGAAACGTGATTGATTTAAAGTAAAGAGAGATAGAGGTAGCACCAGGAATAGTCCGTATTAAGGTCCCAACTTAAATCATAAAGTTAATGTTTCTTCAGTTTGCAGAGATCTCATTTCTACGCTATTGGACTTAGGATTGTCCACAAAGATCTAAAGATTTCAGATTGCAGTCATTTTCTAGTGACTTTCAAGAGCTACTTATTACACAGGTGGGACTTTTTCTGACTCTGACATGATATATATCTGAGCTACAGAGTGGGAGGTTATAGGGTACAAAAATAGGTAATTCTTGGCACATGCCTCTAGTGAATAGAGGGTTTCTGGTGTACTTGCATCTGTTTCCCTGCAGGCTCTGAGGGC